>JAECUM010011545.1:0-68474 GCA_016617855.1 Megalonaias nervosa | reverse complement strand
CCATAGACGAAAAAATATTGTTCGTGTTTGCACGTTTGTAAGTTAAGGATTTAATGCACCCACTCATATAAATTCTCTTACTTTAAGACATGACATAGCTCTTTACCTACTCATATAAATTATATTACTTTTAACACAAAGTCCCTTACCCACTCATATAAATTATATTACTTTTAAGACATAGCTCCTCACCCACTCATATACATAGCCCTTTACCCACTCATATAAATTTTCTTACTTTTAACACATGGCCCCTCACCCACTCATATAAAAAAAAATCTCTTACTTTTAACACTAGTCCCTTTCCCACTCATATAAATTCCCTTACTTTTAACACATAGCCCCTCACACACTCATATAAATTCCCTTACTTTTAACACATAGCCCCTCACACACTCATAAATTCTCTTAGTCCATCACAATCTACTTCTGAAAATACTTAATGCTTAGTCTCTCACACATTACTTATGAATATCTTTAACACACAGTCCCTCACATATTACTTCTAAACATACTTAACACTTAGTCTCACACTTTACTTCTGAACATACTTAACATTTAGTCTCTCGCACTTTACCTCTGAACATTTTTGACACATAGTCCCTCACATTTTGCCTCTGAACATTTTTAATACATAGTACCTCGAAATTTACCCCTGGACATCCTTAACACATAGTCACTTACACATTACTTCTGAACATCCTTAACGCATAGTCCTTTAAACTTTACTTCTGAACTTCTTTAACACATATTCCTGCGCAATTTACTAGTGAACATCCTTAAGACATAGTCTCTCACACTTTACTTCTGAACAGCCTTAACACAGTCTCTAACAATTTACTTCTGTACAGCCTTAACACATAGTCCCTAACAGTTTACTTCTGAACAGCCTTAACATAGTCCCTCACACTTTATTTCTGATCATCCTTAACACATAGTCCCTAACACATTACTTCTGAACAGCCTTAACATAGTCCCTCACACTTTATTTCTGATCATCCTTAACACATAGTCCCTAACACATTACTTCTGAACAGCCTTAACACATAGTCCCTAACAGTTTACTTCTGAACAGCCTTAACACAGTCCCTAACAGTTTACTTCTGAACAGCCTAACACATAGTCCCTAACAGTTTACTTTTCAACATCCTTTCAATTCAAGATCCAATAGCTACATAAAGGCGATAGGCAGGCTGTTGATATCTGTTTAGGCAGACAATCAATAATGTATGTATGTATGTATGTATGTATGTATGTATGTATGTGTGTATGTATGTACGTATGAATGTATGTGTGTGTGTACTTATGTACGTACATATGTATGCATGCAAATTTTTCTCTTAAAATTGTTATACTTAAGTTCTGACATGATCATGGAGGTCAGTTGTTTTATCATGAATAGACATGAATTTTAACAATGCTTGTTTGTTTCTTTTGTTGTTTTTCTTGGGGGTGGGTAGGTTAAGTTATACCTTCATCAGACTCTCCAGTTGTGTGAAAAGGACATTGAAAATTATAATGGTGTAAATGTTGGTGCACCGATAACTGCACTGGTTTTTTTTTCTGGAAATAGAGGGCTACAGCCCTTTTCTATTGGTAGGCCGGAACTTGGTCAGAAGGTCTAGCTTGTGTGAAAGGACATTCAGAAATATACTATTTTTCTCTTTTGGTGATGCATAGTCTTTATACGAAACATCTCTTTGACCATGATAAACTTGCGATCATAGTCAAAATAATGAATTAATTTTTTGTTAATGTGCAGCGAATATTACGTTCTGAACTCCCCCAAAAATGCATGTTATTTTGTCTAGGCAGATCGATAAGGAGAACCATAATGACAGACATTTAGCAATGTTAAAACAATAAATCAAAGTGGCATTAAGAAACAGACGTACAGAAAAACAAATATACAGAAATTTTGTCACCAAAACAAACAGATAGGTAGGTAGGTGTAAACCTTGAAAGATGGGAGAGCTTTGTTTTTTTTTATCATCCCATCCCTAGCGATTGATATCTGTATGAAGTCATAAAAATCTCGAGCGTTTTCTATAACACAGTTGTACAGACGCCTTTAAGACATGTAAACCGCTATAAAACCGCAGAGCGTGAAATTTGGCTTATTGGCAAATAAAATGTTCTTTTGCCAGTATCGGGTCGATTAATAAAAACATAGAATCCCAAGAGCAATAACTGAACTTCAAAGACCTCACTCTAGCTGTTGACTTTAAATCGCACGGCAACTTAATAAAGTCCTCACAGGTAGCAACATTTAACATCTAACGATGAAATGCCACTGTTCCACCAAATGATATCCAGTGCAAAACCGAAAAGTCAATAGCCTCACAAAAGGCTTCACATTTTTGCTTTTTCATTATTTTTTTTCCTCCTTCTCGTCTTGCTCTCCTTCTCCACCTTTTTCTCGCCATCATTTCTTCTTTTTCTACCGCTTTGGGAAATTTGATACAACAACGCTGACGCTCGGATCCATGCGTTTATATGCAGCTTACTCATTTTTTATAGCTATCAATGGACCGCACAGATTAGGGGTTTCTACGTATGTCTGATGGCTTTCAAGTTTTACAAAAAAGCTACCAAGTTCTCTTTCTCTTTTTATGCAAAATACGTAGAGGCAAGAGTTCTGATAGCGATAACTGGTCCACGATCATCGGGCAAACTAGGAACATCGAGATCCCCATCAAAAGAAATTACACGAATAACTAAATTTATTTTTTATTTTTTTGGAGGGGGGGGGAGGGAATCTATCATATTTATGGTGGGGAAGATTTAATCTCTAATTAATCTAACAAAATCTGAAAATTTCGCTTGTCATAGTTACTACACATTATTGTTGTAAATGTTATTAGTTAAAGGATGGTGTTAATTAGAATGATGTAGTATTAGTTAGAATGATTTAGTATTAGTTAGAATGATGTAGTATTAGTTAGAATGATGTAGTATTTCAGAATAAAATTTAAATTCTTTGCAAAAATGATAAAATATGTTGACAACTGATATAAAGCAAAAATATATTATAAAATTGTAAGCAGACATTTCATGTCATATGTGTGGCCATTATATCAACTCGTAATTAAAATAGAGGAACTATTTTATTGATTTAATTTGATTCATTTTTAATCAGTTAAATGTGACTTCGTTTTGCTGTGACTTTTGTAAGGCTTTTTTCATGAAGGTGAGGCAGTTTTGTGGGGACGCTACGTTTTTTTTGTTATTTTTTTAATGGGGAAAGCTACGACCTTTTGCAAAATTTTAAATGTTTCCTACAATATTTTTGCGAGGAAAAGAAAAAGTATGCTACATGAAAAATAGAGCATAAAATATCAGTAATAAGAAAGCATATAGGTGCAGAAATCAAAGCTTACATCTAACTTCGATTGCACGTAATGTATATACACGTTGAACGTAACTTTTCAAAATACGCATCACCATATTTCAAAAGGAGATGGGGGCCCCGAGTGGCCGAGTGGTCTAAAGCGCTTTCCGTTACGGATCACTGCCATCTCACCTCTGTCTGCGTGGGTTCGAGTCTCGGATTCGGCGAATGTGGATATGTGAGAAAGCTTGCCAGTAGCTTCTCGTGGGTCGGTGGTTCTTTCCGGGGATTTCCCGGTTTCTTCCTCCACCATTAATACTGGCCGCCATGTATAGCTATCGTGTGCTGAAAAATGGCGTTAAGCCCTACAACAACAACAACAACAACAAAAGGAGATGAAAGAAGAGATTTATAAATAATTTCATCATATAAGATAAGGAAAAGAGAGAATAGAGAAGAACATTTGAATTACTCGCTCTTAAACTGAAATAGTGTTAAACATTTGATAAGTTATAGTTGTCTTCACTTGTCTCAAATAGCCAGACTTATTTACCCAATATTACCTATCAGTAGTAGCGAAAAATAATGGTTCTGGTTCTCTTGTCTTTAAGGAAGTGGTTTTGGCTCACTTGTCCTTGAGAATGGTGGTTTCTGGCTCACTTCATTATCGCTGTCACTGTGTTTTTCTTATGTCTTTGTGTCGATGAGCGAGTGTATGATTGCCATCGGTGGAGTATCGTTTATCATCAAAGGGGCATAATACTTTTTGGTTAATGGGTGTGGTGAAAATCTGATGTCGTTGTGAGCGGAAAGTTCTCATATATTAGTAATTCATGTATCCGAGCAATGCTTGTGTATAATGCTGATGTGTGGCTGATTTGGCGGTGACAGGTTTTTGACACCTTTAGCTCTTTTGATGAGGATATCATCATCGCGTGTAATTCAGTACATTTTGGATCGAGGTTTTATGAATTCCTTGATGGGTACTCCACAAGTTTCATCTTTAAACTTTCTCAGCACTTTTTTTATTGTCATCACAGTGTATGGGATGGTCTGATGGATAATCGCTGAGGTCGAAGAGTTCCCGATGCTGATGTAGATCTGCGTAGACGTCGTCGACATGAATTTCAAAGACAAGCGAGTCTGTATCGGTCATGAGCAGTGTGGCTTTATCACCATACTTGTGTTTGATGAAATCGTAGTGAAACTCCAGCATGTGCATTTTGGTGAGATCAAACACAGCTGCTCCGACGTAAAGAGGTTTGTCCAGCAAGAGACTAGTTTTTTCTGGATTCGATGGCAACGGGTTCTTCGTCAAAGATTTTCATGGTGACAAAGGCATCGTTGGCGACTAGCTTATCTTGTCGACGCGGGTTGTTAACGATTTCGATATTTTTGCGACGTCTGGTGTTTTCCATTGTCTTTCCGAAGACGATATTGTTCATGAGTTTAAAGAAGTTTTTGTCGAAAGGTGGTGGTGGCTTTAGCTCGTTGTGTCGTGTTGAAATCGATGTAGGTTTTCATCCACGGAGGTTGCTTAAACTTGAGTACTCAATAAATTTTTCCGAAAACTAGTCCGTGCTGGAGAACTTGTTCGAGAAGTCGATAATGCATGTTGTAGTGTGTTGTGTGGTTGAGATTGGGTTATGATTTTTTTTTTTTTTACCTTAGCATCTCAGAGTCCGAACTGTTTCTTTAGTCGTAGCTGTTCCGGTGAGAGCATCGAGTTGTCGACGAGAATTTGTTCAGCGCAAAAGGGATAGTCGTTGTGAAGCTCTGGATACGTAAGTTCTGCCTCGACAAAATAGCCATAGCCATCGAGGTATCCTGCCTGTTTTTCCTGGAGGAATTGTTCTTCTCTGATCCAGGGAAAATCTCCATCAGGAAGGGGTTGAAGCATGGCCCAACAATAGAGATTGTTCGTATTCAGGTACAGGATATACACGGGCGGCTTGGTGGGATTGTGATGTTTCATGTATTTATTGTTAGCAGCAGCGTATTTTTTTTTTTTTTTTACTGACGACGGAGATACTACCTCGTATCATTTGTTCTGTGAACATGAACATGTCTGGATCGGTGAAGAGTTCTAAGGTCATGCCGGTGTGTTTGAGCATAGCGTCCCAGGAGAGTCCAAGTGAGGAGAAATACCAGAGTGGATCGAACTGGTAATGAGTGAGGCACGTGCGTCTGAAATTTTCGAAGACATCCTCTAGTAAGAGCACGTCCGTCTTGAGACAAACGTCGTGATAATCTCCGAGAGTTTTGCAGTCGAATTCATTCCATATCTTGCACGCGTGCTGATATTCCTCATCTGTGATATTTATCAGACTGAGATGAAAATAAAATTCTTCATCGGATGATAGTGAGGTTTCGTCGAAGCGTGAGTAGGCATAGATGTACTCGTAGGTATAAACTCCTTTTTGCTTGAGAAGATCGGCATGGTGACGAAATTCCTTTTCGAGATGCATGAACTTGGGGAAGTTTTTAGCGAGTTCTTCCAGTGACGTGGTCATAAACTAAAAGGGGTTGATGAAACGGAAAGGTCCATTGGTGATCGACATATACTTTTCGAAATTGTTGGGGATGCATTTGATCTTAGTTCCCACCTCAGCAAAAATCTGTGTGATGTACAGATGATTGAGACCTGGCCCGATGAAATGTCCATCATATCCACGTAGATTATGAGCAATGACTGGAAGGAAGTCTGGGTTTTTAAAGTGTAAGTTGCAGTTGGCATGAGCAGCTTCTCGATAATGTCCCGTAGTATGGCAATGGTCTCTCACTTTGGTGTCATGCGGCTTGAAGTACTCTTCGCAGATGTGGCACTGCTGAGCTGCTTTGTGTTGTCGTAGCTGTTGTGGAGTGAGTGAAAGGATACGCGCTGGATTCTTTCGGATTTTCCGTATGCATTCCTCAGCAAGTTGTCCAAAGAACCATGGAATGCAATCTTCATCGCGATACTGACGATACTCCAACGACAAGGATTCATCAGCAGAAGAGCAAACCTTAAACCCAATCGAGCATTGGACGTGATTATGTTCCACCTGAGTAAAAAAAATGGCTAGTATTTGGAGAGGGATCCTATACTTTTTCAAGCTTAGCATCACAGTCAAAGAGAGTATAAAACGCATGAGCGTATTTTTTTGTGATGATGTTTGAACTTGAGCATCTCATTCCGCGGCATCTGCACAGTATGTAACTCTTGGCAGTATCCCGACGAGATATGTTCATGCAGTCGTTGAGAAAAGCATTGTAAGCAACGATAGTAGAAATAGCCATGATTTGTATGCTGTTTGTACTGGGATTGACATAATCGGCTGAAGCCATTGATGTACACAAAATGGTTTTGGTAATGCAGTAAACTGATACTGTGTTGTGAGATTGTTTTGGAGATCATCATCGGATAGACCACAAACTGCTTATCGCCTGCCTTCTTGTCATCGAGCCTGAACACATTGATAGAAAGTTTATCGTCGAGCGATTCTAGCTTATGAACGTCTTTGACTGCTGCTGCAATGGTGATTCCGGTGGTTTTGAGGGTATCAAAATACGGCTTGTAATTGGAGACGCGATCGGCATTGTCCTCTGCAGGATGTAGCGTTGAAAGGATAGTCCACATGAGACAGAAGTCATCGTTGTTTTTGACGTTGATGCAAGCTTTAGTGGCCAAGACGGATTTGGGCAGAGGCGCATACTTATTTCCACGTAGTAATCTCTTCCTGGATCTGCACCAGTCTGATGTAGAATTCTTTTTCTCATTGTTACTTAGGACAAGATTATGGTCTATCCTTGCAACTTTGGAGATGCCATATAATACAGTTTTGTATTTCATTTCTCTAGTTCATTCCGTCATAGAAAAAAATTAATGTTTATTATATAGCATCATCCCACACAAAAGTGTGTTTGGTTATCTCAGGGTAGTACGGAAAAGTGTAACAGGTCTTGTACGAGAGAGTACTGCACTCAGCAATATGCTCTGATTAAGTGTGGAAGTCCTCGGATGAAACCCTGTTTGGGATGTCAGGAAGGAGTTCGAGGTCAACTCCAAGTGTGTCAGCGCTGTGGTGGTAGAACATCCAATCGATTAAATATTACTACGAAAAAGTCCAAACGACCCAAAAATCCAAAAACCATTCAGAGCTGTTTAACGAGTTTTTGTATAAGATTAAGAATGGATCAGGAAATAGCCTGATGGAAAGCACATCCCAAACGAGGAAGGAGAGGTACGTAGCGTGCGCACAAAAATCAGACACGTGGTGAGGTTTAGAACAACGGGTTATTCCATCGTTCACGTGTTTGTCCTCGGAGTGAGGGCGACGATGTACCGTCATCGTTTCGTGATTAAAGCTCATCGGGGAGTGGTTCCCATCAGTTATTTCGTCTTCCATCTCAACAGAGATACCTCGGATAATCGACTGTGTAATTTAGATATAAGACCATAGCAAAACAATATGTCAAAATCTATGTTTTCAATCCTATTTTTAGGAGGATCGGTACAGCAACTTGAGGGGATCTTCTCGATGCATGCAGGAGATACAATGCTTGAACAGGAGCTCTTTATCGTAGGCCATGTTGAGCGTACCCGTATCGTAGAGCGTTTTCTGCTGCGTTGCCGTGAGCATGACGAGATCTTGTCCTATGCCTACGACTTTGGTCAGCGTGAGATTCACGTTAATGTCGATGTTGAGATGGAACGCGTTGACGATGGCCTCCTCGAGATCTTCATTTTCCACGATGACATATGTCATTTAGCGCGTATCATCTACGTGACGCTCGACCATCTCTACGTCCTCCATTGTTCTATACTAAGATAATTTTAAAATCTTTTTCAACGTTTTTTCACTCAGACATCTCATGCAGTGCTGCCTAATCAGATTCTCGTCGTAGTAGATTTTGACGATACCCTCCTGAGATAAGTCTATTCGTTGTTCTTGCGTCAGTAAGGCCTGTCCATGCACTGCTCCTTGTACTTTGGTCAACGTCAGTTCGATGTGTACTGGCACACTGAGTTCGTAAAACTGTGGCGATGGCCTCGTGGAGCGATTCGGGGTGATGTAAAATCACATCGGTCACAAAGGCTTCCTCGTCAGACATTTTCTCTATATTTAGGATTGGAGATTTTTTCGAATCGATTCAGAGTCGTGCACTGATTGCCTAACATGTCCACGATGAGGTCGTCCATGGTTCTCATTTCGCTGATCAATAATGCCATGCCAAAAGGAGCCCCGCGTAGATACGATCGGAGTTTATGCAGCATTTTCTGATAGGCCAGAATAGGCTGCTTGGTGCCGTTCTTTTTAGCCTCCAGGCGTGGCTCGAGACGTTTCATCAGGGTCTGTAGGGCGAGTCCAGCTCCAGACAAAAATAACATCATTGGATAGGCCAGTGCTCCGGTGGAAATGACATCCGTAGCCGTCACGATCAATAGAATCATCGAAATGACTCACAAGATGCGTTTGTAACGTCGGCAGGTATGTTTATAGACGCAGGCTCGTCGATGATAATAGCGATAGTACGCTTCTAGCTCGTGACTCTGTTCTGCCGGTAAATTTTTGTCGATGTGGTTGAAGTAGAGAATCATTCTGTCTATAACAACAGTTCCAACTGAGGTAAGTTTTCCTTTAAGAATTGGATGTGCCCAATCACTTGATCATCGTCGATCTCAGATACTTTTTCTTCCGCCAGCCACAGAGAATATATGTTTAAACCCTGGGTGATTTCGGTCAGCCGATTTAATTTCACGAGATCCGACACCATGTCAGGAGTCGCAGTCAGTTCCACATGGTCCAGATACTGCTGTGATTATATGACGTATATCATCTCCTCCTCTAAAACTATTTTTCGATGATACCGATTTTTTCTACGTTGAGATGAACTTTTTCAAAGTCTTTGATCGCTGCAAAGATGAACCCTCTGTCTCTTTGAACCCACGGACACCAGTACTTGCATCGATATTTCTCTCGATCGTTGATGTTATCCAGCAGTTCCTTAGAGGCCTTCGGAACAGGGACGAAGTGATCTCGTGGAAGAACACCTCCTTTCTTAAACACCGCACTCAGCTTTTGTTTTTTTCCTCTGGCTGAAATTGCTCTAAATACGCGTAGGAAGCTGCAGCCGCATTGGGATCGATCTTTCTGTACTCGCTAAACATGATCACGTTAAAAAGCGCCTACAAGGCCTTGTTGTTGTCAAACACAGAGGCCTCATCTCTGGTGATTTCGTCGTCATCTCTTCCAGCTCCTCTATCGTCGAGTGCCATCACCGGCACCACCGTATCCACGTCCTCGTATTCCAGTCCCATCTGCTGAAAACTTATGTTTGCTGACAGACCCACGCTCAGCTCGTTTCCCGCGAAAGGGTTTTCGGGAGATAACTTTGTCTATGCACTCGTAATCTGTTTTGTGGGCCTCGTCCTCTTCCTTTCGCACAAATCGTCGTCGTTTGACGTAGCCCGCGCTTACGATGAGATCCACGAGACATGGATGTAATTCCTGAATGATATTCTGGACGATGTCTTCGATGGTTTTGACTAACCGCGCTAACCTTCAATCGTTACAAAATTTAAAGACCATCCAGTACCGATCGATGGCCTCCCGGAGATGAGCCTGCGGCATGTGCCCCACCGATAGATGAGACCTCTTCAGGTCATCCTCCTTCCATCTTTCGTATGCCTCTCTCGGGGAGGTTTTACCCACCTATCTCACTTCGTTGATCGATGCGTGTGCTTCCGTCGTCTGTTTCAGCACGTGCTACTCATTGCCTGCGTAAGAGGTCTCCTGTCCATACTCCTCGTCGAACAGCAATCAGTATAATTCCATGGCAACGCGCACGATTTCCATCTCTATACAAGATCGTCGACAGTAAAGAGTTGAAAATAGCTCAAGTCAGGATTAGTAGGTTCCGCGGTCAGAGCTAACAAGTTAAAGAGGGAGTACTTAGACGTGGTGTTGGTGACGTGACATTCAAACGTCCTCAGTCCGATGGCAGCAGAGCCGATGTAAAGCCCATCAGTGGTACTATCTAGCTAGATGCCCTCGAGGAGCCACGTCAGGATTCTCTCCGTGCCTCCAACGCGTCCACGCACGTGAAATATTCATATCGACGTGGAAAAGGAAGTTGGTCGTGACACCGCAGCACAAGCCAGAGCTGTGGGAGAAGAATAGACAAAATAGGGTTTGTGTTGTGTTGAGTATTCAGACGAGGCAGAGACGGTAATGCCATTTCGGTTGTTCGTATTTTCAGACAGCGGCTGAATCTATCTGACGTTGTTTTTGACTCTATGGTCCTGCAGGTACAGTTTACTGACCACGTCTATGGTGTTAATGGGTATAGACTGTATGAAAACGTTATTGTCGTCCATGTTGAGATCTCCAGTCATGGATCCGCCAGCCCGTGCCAGTGCATAGTCCGTCACCTGCTTATAACTGACAGCGCTATCTTGAGAAGGAGTTCCTGTCGTGGGCAAACCTGACACCTTAAATCCTGACATGGCAAGATCTCCCGTCATGGTGCCACCCGTCGTAAAAAAATCAGTGATTCCAAACGAGTTGAGCAGACCATACGAGATCGCCTGGGTATTATCAATAAATGGGCATGTGGTAGGAAGTCCGTACAGTTTTTGATTTTGCATCGACGTGGTCCTGTACAGGTTAAAATGGATGTTGTTGATATCCGCCAGAAAATAGTAACTAGCATTGCTGATGCGAAATCTTCCCACGGTTTGAATGGTGATGGAGGTATAATTACCACTCGCGTCTCTACAGTTCCAGATGGAGCGGTCCATCGTTCCTAAATGGTAAATCATGGTCGCTCTCGTATTGAGTCTAGTAATTACTCCTTTACATTGTGAATTCTGAGACCTGGTTCCAGAGGCTGATGAGGACATGGTGAGATCGTTCATGACCTGTCCTGCGACGGACAACGTGTCCGTCACTTCGACATTGCCACTGATCGTTCCTCCCAGTTTATCGTATATTCCAGCCACCGATACATCCAGATCAGCAGCTCTTATAGGTTGAGAAGATCCTGATGGAGGAGGAGGAAGTCCATTTAAACTCAGACCACCCATGTTGATATTGCCCGTCATCGTGCCGCCCGTCAACGATAATTTGGTCTGCGCGAGTCTGTTCACGCGAGACCAGCGTGCGTCATTGGCGTTTGGAGGTGGATAACTCACGTCCTCGAGATTGGTCAGACTATGGCCGCTCATGCTAAGATGACCCGACATGGAATCCCAGAGCGACTGAATTTGTCCTCATTCGAGAAGGTGGAATTCCCAGATCTGATCAGCGTCCCAAAGGTGGTGTACGACATTTTATATAAACCATGATCATCATTAACCTCGACACGAATGAAAACGTCCCAGAGCATCCACATCATTTTTTGATGCTGGACTGTCATGACATGATCTTGGGTCCCACCTGTCGAGGGAAAACCAATCTCCTCATGAACATGCTTCTGAATAACAAACTCAAGTACGATCGAGTCCTCCTTTACACACTCAGTCCTCATCAGGACAAATACCACACGCTGAACGAGTTCGGAGATACTCTGGACGACATCTTTACCATCGCCAATCTCGAGGAGATTCAGCCTGTGGAAGACCTGAATTCAGACCTGCACAAGATTATCGTCTTTGACAACATTAAAATCAATCGCGGCACAAGCGTTGTAACAGTCTCTATCTGATTCAGTCGTACTACGACGTCCCCAAATACATCCGACGCAAAACGGGATGCTTCATTCTCTTTCTGGACTGGATAACCAAGACATCGATGCCATCGGGAGAGACCACTCAAAGACTGCTATGCCTCAGCGAAGTTGAGCTCCAAACCCGATTTTATGTTCTTCCACCGCGACGCGGAGACCGTTCCGGAACGCTATCGCAAGGGTTTTGACGAATTTTGCCTGCCTAATTAGTATACGATGTTGTTTGAAAAATTCTCAGCGCGTTGTCAACGCGAGGAGGTCCTCCAGAAGTACATCGACTAGAGGGCAGCCTTACGTCAACGCGTCCTCGAAGACAAAATGGGACAACAGTCCTTTCAGCGCGATGTGGCAGGAAAATTATTTAGGCCCTCCTGACCAAACTCGACGAAGCCAAAATCATCTCCGATGTCAAGCAAGATCATATTTTGGATACGATCAAACCGACTCAGCAACAATAACAACGATTGCTGGAGGAGCTCACACCATCAACCCAGGAAGTCGACGTCTCGGGGATGATCAGACGTGCAGAAGCCGAGTAAACGGGAAAAGCTAGAAAGGATAAACTTAAAAAAATGAGACAAGAAGAAAAAGAAACAGCTGCTCTCTGCAAAAGATGAAAGAGGAACAGATGACGTCTGAGGTTATTCTTGACACGCTCAGAAAAGAGTAAGAGCAGATTAAGGAGGAAAAAGCACAGTTTGAGGAGGAAAAAGAAGAGTTTAAGAAGGATTTTTCGGCGAAAGAATTGACCAAAAAACGTGAGGAATCTAGGATGGCTGATGCCTTAGTGGATTTATCTGCGGATATTGGTTATCAAAAAGTTCCTCCTAGCAAAGAATGGCTTAACGACTTTGTGACTCACAAACTTGATGCCATCCGTACCTACACAGCATTAGGATCATCTGCTCAGGAAAATTACTTTAAGGCACGAACTGCACGAACTCTGCTGAGCAAAGTCAACCAGCTGTATGGGCCATGGATTGAAAGTCGACAGGACAAGGATGCACAAACTCGCATGAAAGCGCTGCTTGAACATTCGAGAACGTTTAACGCCATTATGATCTATCAAATCAGTAAAAGAGAGCAAGCTTACCGCTCTGGAACTACACCCATGTTTCCTCATGGAGGTGGGTCCGCCAGAGCCCTCTCAACTTAGAGAGCCTCCAAAAAGGGAGCCAGAGCCTTCACACCCAAGGAAAAAGAAAAACACATCGCTAAATCTTTTGAGCAAGATGTTGGACATCTCCAGCTCACCCCAGGGAAACGTCACTCCTTAAAACCGTCAATAAGGAAAAGCCAGAGCAAGTGGCTGGAGAGCATCTAAAGAACCTGAGAAGTAAAACGATAATAGATCTCGACATGTTATCGTTAAAGGAGCTCTCATTCCTCATCTCCAAATCGGAAACCAAGACAGAGAGTGAAGTAGAACTCATTATATAGAAAAAACATGAAGCAACGTCAATCCATAGAAGGAAAAGGACTCCGTCGTGGATTTATCATCCGCTACTTTCACACGCCCGCCGACATCGTCTCGCGTGTGAAGCTTCCGATCGCTTCCAAACAAGCGGGCAATGTCGTAGTGGATGTCGATAACGAAATAGTGGAAATCCTCAATCATCTGCTGAATCAACAGCTCGTCACTTCCAATCAGTATCGCATTTTGTACAAGGACATGATATAGAAACCGAATGGCGCTCACTGATACCACGCTCTTGTTCGACTCCAGGTCGGTCACGTCCATGGTGAGGTATAATCCTCCCTTGCAACTCGACCAGCAATCATCGTACGAAATATCGCGTTGATCTCCGAAATATGGAACAGCTTCTTCGACGTTACCGTCAGCAAAAATCGGTTTTCGTACGTCGTCGCTCTTCAGCAAAAAACGATCACGATTTCTCAGGCGGTCACAACATCACCGACATCATCGCGGAAATCGCCAGACTGATCACTGCCTACGGAGACGTCTCGACAAACATCAAAATCGAACCCAATAACTCTACCCTTGGCACTCGCATCACCCTCGAAACGTGCGAATCGACATCGCCAAATCCATCGGAGCTCTTATAGGGTTTAGCGATGGGACAACTAGTTCCTAAACAGACTGTACGAAGATCTGCCTGTCAATATCACTGACCTCAACACCTCCTCATCAACTGCTCGATCGCTCAGGGATCCTTGTCTCCTGTAGACTCGGCCTCCAACGTGATTTATTCCACCTCGATCAATGTCCCAATCCTTTCATTTATTATCCCATCACGACCACGTACGCGATCTCGGAAATCACCATGTGGCTGACCGATCAGTCTGGATATGCAGCCAATAACAATAACGAAAGAATCACCTATTAGTTGCATGTACGTCATAGAGTGGCCAAAATAAATATTCGTAGTTAAAATAGGATGAGACCTTCACGTGTGGTGGATTCTTATTCACCGTGCTTTCTTCTGTACGAGCACCCTCTCAGGCATTGCCGCCAAAGCTGCCCCCCATTGCCCTCAAGGCAGCCGAAGCGGGAGGCAGCGGAACATCCTGTGCGAATGAACGGCGGTAGGACACAAAATAGTCAGCAAAATCATGCCCTCGGCAGCTGCAGCAGCGATTGATCTGAAAGAATTTTGCAGGACTTGGACAAAAAGGTAAGTGCACCCTCTGTGGGCACTATCATGTCTCGATATGGGTTAAAACGATTATGGTAATTTGTTTCATAGCACTCATATAGCATAGCATCATTTATTCAAGATTCACTCCCGATTATCTGCGTCTCAATGACGATACTACCGTGGATGATTCCACCACCGAGTACGTGGAATATCAAGATACCAACATTACCAACCTCAACGCAAGTACCCATCGAAAAAGAGACGAGTGATGAAGATGTGTATCTGCTTCCCCATAAGGCCTTTCTGGAAAGGGAAAGTACAAATTAATGCCGCCCCACTCTTGGGCTATCCAGCCAATATGCAGGTCACGCTCCAAAATAACGGATGGTCGTTATTCAAGTCTGCGCAGTATCAACTGAACAACGAGACCGTCGAAGAAATCAATGGCTATTTCAAGCCATTAGCATCAGCGATGACTACATGCGATCGTGTGCTACCAACATGTAGTGATTCAGAGATACCAACGCGGGAGCGGCAGTGGGTACAGAATATCCTATCGCTGCTGCTCTGATTCCTGTGGCAACTATGGCGGATGTCACAGGTGTGACTGGAGCCAATGTTAGAGCAGGTTTCCCGTTCGCACGTACTGCTGGCTACAACGATGGATTTGCCCCTTGACGTGCTCTCACCGATACTAGCCACGATATCTGCATGATGCTTCCCCTCAGCAGCCTCTTTGGCGTATGTCGAGATATGGGTACCATCTTTAGAGGTGTTGTGTTGGAAAGAGACTCACCCACTATATATATGCACAGAGCAGAGGGAGCCGGAACTACAGCCGATGGACAATTTACCATGACGTGGCTGTCGCTGTGGATGCCCAAAATCACACCCTCTACTGCGCATATGCCCGAGCTGGAAACAACGTTAGCCCGATTGACTAAGAAAGTGTATTTCGAACAACACCGCATCTACATGCAACAATTTCTCGAGGCTCTGACCACTACCTCATTGAGATTCACCACTAATCCAGGCAGCGAACTTCCCAAACATGTCTTCGTCGCCTTTCAGCTGGTCGCACAGCCTACAGATCAAACTGGAAACAAGCACATTTTTACAACGTGGGTTTGTCTCGCATTCACGTCCAAACATACTGAGCGTCTCAAAAACACTCCCGCTGAGATCGAAATAAGATAGACCGTAGCTCCTGGGGCATATTACCTCAGTTATGCGTTAGTCACCCAGATCAATTCATGTCTTTGGATGTCCACAGTGGGAAAATGATTATCCTGGTATAGACACAATGCCTAGAAAATCGCAGCGACGACAACGGAACGGAGGCTCCCTTGCCACCGCCATCGTTTCCTTCACCAAAACCATGGTTCCCAAGTTATTCGCAAACGTCATGGCTCCCTTAGAAATGGCTGCAGTCACGGGAGCCATCACCGGAGCTACTCATAAAGCTACCATGTGAAGCGGCACGCCTCAAAAACGAGCCTCTGGTTGCAGAAAACGAAACAAAATAATATCATTTTATGTAACATCATCATGCCGTACATTCCAGTAGACGTCACGCTGTCTCTCCAGCAGAAAAAAGTATCGCTGTGGCTGCCACCCATAAAAGACCTGCCTCCACCCGACTCAAAGCTTCGGACCTCGTCGGATCCGATTCATGCTGTCCCAACAACAAACCAACGCCATGGGTAAACATAAGGCAGCTCGGAAAGGGCTTGTTTTGAACTTATCCGCGGCGCAAGTATCCAAACAAGGAGGATTTATCGGTTCTCTGCTCGCTGGCCTCGCCAAAACTTTACTGCCAGGATTGCTCGGTATCGGCAAAGGACTCCAGCTGCCAGGCACCACCCGAGACAAAGGCAAGAGAAAGAAAAGATCTTAAACAACTTTGATCTCGAACATCTCTTAGCCTCTCCTACCTTCCGAGGGGTCTTTTCCAAGGATCAACTTCTTGAACAGATCAACCCTGACGAGAGCTGCGTCGTCAAACTCCAAAATTATTATGACGGACAAGGTACTCACTGGGTCGCCATTGCCAACGATCCTCATTCCGACGATGTCGAGTATTTCGATTCGCTTGGTTTACCTCATCCAGAGGAGGTCGCTATCTCCGTACCACCCATAAGGAATCGGTCTATAACTTCTTACAACTTCAGCACATCGACGATAGCACCTGTGGATGGTACTGCGTGGATTACATACGGAGCAGACGTCGAAAAAATTCCTCGTCGAAACACTTTTAGTTCTTATATAGTACCAGCGACTCGTGATATCTCAAGTGTAAAGCCAAGACGGAGAGCGTCGACCCCATCCAGGTGGTCGCTAAAACTAAACGACTCATGATCCAATAGAGGTGTGCTGTGTGTGGTTAAAAAAAATCACATTTTATTACGGTCACTAAAATGTAAAGGAATCTGTATAAAACATGCATAATTGCAGACGCTGTGTGCTTGATACGATCAGCGAGGACCTTCATGTGGAAAGAAATCTGTGCGTGGAAGACTAAAGGATGCAGTCATCGACAAATTCTTGGGGGAGCCATGGATGTCCACACCCTCATCGGAAAACTTCCCAGACCTCGAGGTGGATGGACTTTGCCAGGACATAAATACACAGGGCCATGGATCAACAACTAGATAAAGACGATCAGCCCCTCCCAGGTCAGGAACCCTACAACGGCGTCGATGCCATCGCCTTCACGATATCTGTTACCGAGATCATCCCGACGATAAAGCGGGATGCGATCGAGTCATGCTGAGGGACTTAAAAGAACTAAGCCTAAAAATTTCAGAGAGCGTGTTGACCGAACCCTCCTTAGAGGCATCATTGGCACCAATCATAAGCTCGGCATAGGCATCGACGTAAGCAGTGCATCAACCGATCTCGCAGATGAGGTGCATAAACCCGCACGCAAGCATTTTCCACGACGCAGAGTCATCGCCGTAGACGTGGACGACATATGGTCAGCAGATCTCGTGAATATGAGAGATTAGAGCGGGTATAACGATCGTTTCCATTATCTTATGACGGTCATATATGTCTTCAGTAAATACGCTTGGGTCATTCCTGTCAAAAACAAAAAAGGCACTTCTATCGTACAGGACTTGGATCACATCACAGGTACACGAAAACCACATAATCTCAGACTGGCTTCAAAAAAATAACATCACCTTGTACAGTACTCATAATCCTCTCAAGGCCTCTGTCATCGAACACTTTAACCGGACTCTCAAAAATCGCATGTGAAAGAAATTCACCAGCGGTAATACTAATGGATACTTAGATTTACTTCCAGAACTCGAGGATCACTATAATCATACCTGGCATCGAAACATTCAGATGACCCCAACAGAAGCCTCCTCCAAAACTCTGCAGGGAAAAGAACAGGTCATAGAGGCCTTATTTTTAAATCCAAATTCAAAGCAGGAGACCTCTTTAGAATTAGCAGACAAAAATCCACCTCCGAAAAAGGATACACTCCCATCTGGACGGAAGTCTTCGTCGTCGATGCCATTCAGAAAACCATTCCCTTCACCTACACCATTAAAGATTCTTCAGGAGAACTCTTCCAAGGGTCTTTTTACGAGCAGGAATTACAAAAAAAAAAAAAAAAAAAAAAAACCAAAAAAAAAAAAAATAAAAAAATAAACGGAAAAATGTCTTCTGAATTAAAAAGGTCATCTCTATCAAAGGGAAAAAATGGCTTGTGAAGTGGTTTGGATATCCTAAACAGTTCAACTCGTGGATTCCCACCACTTCCTTGGCTACGATAGCGCCTCCGAAATAATCTTTTCATACTTCTCCATCAAGCTTTTCCCAGAGACAGCTTTACATTCATTGTGTGCTCGTGAAGACCTATCTTTTCAAAACAACACTTAAACACATACTCAAATTTGATAAATTTTGCACGATCCGTCAACTGCAATGGAGTCACTTTATGCAGCCAGTAATCAAACTCATTTCGCCGTGGCTCTGACAAATTAAAACGCTTCAGCTTATTTCGGATTTAATACTGCTGATTTTAACGCTGTACTGGATGCTGATGACTGAGACCGTGACTACGCTTCAGCCACTCCTCATCTTTCTCCTTTTCACTCTCCTCACAATACATTATCTCTGGCACATAACTCAGATCCTTATTTGCATACGCTATCAACTCCTTCGCACACTTCAACCAGGTCTGACACTCCTCCTAATTTATCTTCCACTCTGGCTCAGGTCTCTTACCACTCAGACCTAACTTATCCACATGCCAGGGATAACATAGAAGAGACATCTCTTCAATATACTACAGACGCACCTCTAATACGAAAAACATAGTGAGACCCCACTGATTAGCCAGCAGTATAGACTCGCTCTGTTATCATACTGTGATAACCAAACCTGAGCCAAAACCCACTTTGATACCCCATAAAAAGTGAGCCAGAAACCACTTCCTTAAGGACAAGTGAGTCAGAACCATCATTTTCCGTTACTGCTCCTATGGTTGTATGAACCTTTTAAAAATATGCTGTAAAAGTTTACACTGACAGGCTTTGAGCTTTATATTTTCAAATTTGTGTAAGAATCATTATGAATATTTCTACTCTGCACGAGATTAATTGTGTAAATCAATATACCACACTTGAAGGTCTGACATCTGATTTGTATCAACACAAATTCGTAAAATTTTTTACTACATTTTTAACATTCACATTTAAATTTGACACATATGTCATAACACTTTTATTATATTTATATTGTATATTATGCTTATATTGATTAATATTTTGTTTCTTTAATTGTTTGTTTTCAAATCACGGTTTTTATTTTAATAAGTAAAATAACCTGGAAAGATTCATTCAACGTCAATGTTTTTTCCAGCTTTTGAAGGCCAAATTCACCATCAGCAGTGAGAATTTTCAAAAGTATTCAATGTATGAAGTTCCGTTGTTGTCATAGTGGATAAAATAGCATTTTATTTACAGAATCAGTTTTAAGCCTTATTTATAAAGAAGTCCAAGCTTTTAAAAATCTTCCCAGAATGGATTTTAATGCATTTGTTTTACCTACAAATGCTTGTTTTTGTGAGAGTGTAAATCTGAGAGAGGGGTCCATTTCTGCTCTTTTTTAATTAGTCATCGTAGCCAAGTAATGTCCGGTGTTACAATCATCATGCTCGTATACATTTTTATAATAATTTTACTTTTTATTCTATCCGGTCCACCATTCCATAAAATTTGTATATAATTGAATTCAGTCTTTTAATCAAATTCGTAGGTGGGTTGGTAAAGACAGAAATAAATGAGTACATTTAGATAGTGTTACCTAAATGGTCCTATTTCCTAAGGTTTTAATATTCAAAGAAAAGTTCATATTCGATTCTAATAATGACCCTGTTCACATTGCCTCAGTTTTTTAATAACATTTTTGTAAGTACATGAATTTTATAGAACTGGTCCTTTCAAAGTGTACTTAAATGATTCTTGTGACCGATCTAACATTCGTGTGTGTCATCATCATACCAACTTATTTTAAATTTTCCACCGATACTTTCATATTTTGGAAACATTTATCATACAATTTCAGCACATAATATAAATATATAGAGTGAAATTGGATACCTTGCTATAGCCTCTATGCAGCGTAATACAAAATCGGAAAAGTGTCCATTGTGCACATTACAAAACAATGCCCTCTTGGAACACACTTTAGCCCACTTCTGTATAGAATTCCCCAAAACTGGCGTAAACATGTTTTCTAGAAATTCCAACTGGACAGTAACAAATACAATTTTAAATTTGCAGCTCTGCATATATCACTCAAAATAGTAATAGGCATTCATTGTTTCAAAATAAACTCAGGTGAGAATATTTTGTTTTTGTATTCAACATGAACGTGTTCTTTATAAATTTTTTTTTAAAGTTTAAATAAACTGTCCAAAAATACTTATATTAAAATAGATTTAACACATGTCTAGAAATCAGCAAATGCATTTTTAACAGGTATTTACTTTAAATATTACTTCTTATTCATTTTAAAGTTGCATGTAAAAATAAAAAAGTTGCATTCAGTATATAAACACCAAACACTCCAAAACTCGTCCTCATTCCCCTCATTATCAGCATCCTGCTATTTCGTCTTTCACGAAATTACTATATTAAGTTGACCTTAGATTAGGGGTGCACAACCTTTTTCGGCCAAGGGCCAGATTGCATTTTCTAAGACCACTCGAGGGCCGCAGACACCAATTTCTTTAATATAATTACTGTTCACGGGAGAGATTTCTGTGTTGTTTTAATTGGCCCTGAGGGCCGGACAGAACACGTTCGCGGGCCGCATCCGGCCCGCGGGCCAGGGGTTGTGCACCCCTGCTTTAGAAGCACCCATCATGCTGTCAGTTTTATTGTACTGTATTGCCTCCTACGATCAAAGTTAAATTTACCGTCGTAAGTACATATCTTTGGAACCCCGGCCGAGCCATACCAAAGACTTATAAAAACTGTACTCACAGCTGCCTCGCTTGGCATTCAGCATTAAGAGGTTAGTGTTCGGACTGGTCGGCCTGGTGTCAGAATAATGTGATTGGGTGGGACTTGTTGATACATGTCTGCGGCATGATGCCTCAGTGCTAGACATCACTATAAACTGCCACACCGCAAACATCGTAGCAATATCACTGAAAATTTTTTAAAACTAAGTTAAATATCCAA
The DNA here is from genome assembly GCA_016617855.1 of Megalonaias nervosa. Taxonomy (NCBI): domain Eukaryota; kingdom Metazoa; phylum Mollusca; class Bivalvia; order Unionida; family Unionidae; genus Megalonaias; species Megalonaias nervosa. Next base: position 47,127 of record JAECUM010011545.1, on the reverse strand, counting down.
ATCTCTCTCTCTCTCTCTCTCTCTCTCACACACACACACACACACAGAGAATTAGTAGTTGAATGGCAAGAATGGAAAAGAGGATATGATAGATAAATAACAGTGTCGATTAAAAGTTCAAAAATTGTTAAGATGAATACAAAATCGTAATTAATTGAAATATGCATAATCAAGGTCGATACTGTTTTTACAACATGTGGTTGAATGTCAGTCGAAATAAGTAGACCAATAAATGTTTGTCTTAATATTTAGTTTGAATCATTTTCTAATAGCGAACCATAACTCTTGAAAATAAGACTTGCAAATAATCATTCATGAAATGGTTGTCTCCCTTCTACTATTCTATCATCGTTAAGCCAAAGGACCGTTTTTCTTTGATCTCCTTTGGGCAACATAAGCAGCGTTTAAGATTTTTTAATGGGTGATGCTATGGGTAGAATGTATTATCAGTATGTATTTTGCACAAGATAGATTTTTGCCATTCAAATGCTGAGACCATATACGGACACAGAAAGTCAGTTTGAAATGCTTATCTTGGATCAAACTGAGAACGTGTAACATGCTAAGCATTCTAATCTAGAAAAGAATACGGACAAGTAGAAATAACATTCTAATCTAGAAAAGAACAGTTAATGGTGCCCTATCGCCACATGTCACATGTAAGCATTTTAATCTAGAAAAGTACAGTTAACGGTGCCCTATAGCCACATGTTCCAAGGTAAGCTTTCTGGAAGTGTGCAACAAATGGTACCCTATTGCCACATGTCCCAAGGTAAGCATTCTGGAAGTGTGCAGCTAATGGTACCCTATCGCCACATGTCCCAAGGTAAGCATTCTGGAAGACTAATGGTACCCTATCGCCAGTTCCTCATTATTATGCAAGTATTTAAATGAACATACACAACTGACAGGTCAAGGTCGTATATTCCTTGTAGTATTTAACACGAGAAGATGTTTGCTTATCAATGAAATGTTTCTGTTGTGAAGCATTTATCAAAACTGATAAAGCAACATGAAACTGGATGTCACGATTTATTGTTAATGTATTTAATTTCTCAATTTCATATAATTAAACATTTTTCTTGTTTATTGTCTATTACCAAAAAAAAATATCTTTCATTTTCTACTATTACTTTGTTTCAATACTATAGAGCAGAATTATGCAAGTTCATCATAACTGAGTCCAGTCTATCAGTTCATAGTACCGAATTAGTATGAGGTACAAGTGACCTTGAAACAATGATGAAATGACGTGATGGATGGTTTCGTAACCTTGATGAAACTGGATAAATGGCCTCGGAACCTTGACGAAACAATGTGATGATACAATTTCTTTTATCACAGCACAGTAAACATTTATTCAACAGCATATATCTGTACAGGTGGTGAGAAGTAACACCGTAATGGCGTTGTTTATTGGCAAGATTAATTGTTCTGTGGAACCCTTATTTTTCCCCAGTAAATTCCCCAAAATGAAATAGCTACCTAATTATGTGCTGTAAGTGGAGACAAGTTTTCATTAGGATATCGAAATCATTAGGATATTAAAATTCTATTTAGATTACGAAATATGTTGCAGAGGCTGATATTTCAAGGGATTTGCGATATTTCTCCTTTAGGGTCCAGTTTGTATGACCCTCCAGAAATACGGTCATGCCATAGACCGTAATTATACCCTTGTATGTCTGTCCCGTCCGGTCACAGCGCGTTTTGCGTTGAGGTCAAGTTCTTGGGCGCCCGTGGTGAGGAGTTCCTGATTCAAGAACAAAAGTTTTATACAGACGTCTTTTCTCTACCATAGCCCTCTCTATCATAGACATTTCTCAATTCACCTGTGTATTTTACATTTGATCATCATGCTGCCAGAGTATCCGATTCCACACAGTACGGGTCGTCATTTCAATGAGTTAATGCATTTATTTAAAAAAAAAAGTTATCCAGCTAAGGAAGTGATAATGTCCAATTAACCCTGAGGACAAAAAGTTTGGCTAACCCATTCTATTGCTGAAAAATATAACCGAAATTATTTTTTTCATGTCATTTCCGCACCAGGCTAAGTCAGTAATAGAAATGTCGCTCACGTATATTTTCGTATTTGAGTGGGACCTTAAGGTTAATAGTTTTGTCTACTTCCGTATTTCCTAAAAATACAATTTTGTTTTTGGCTTCATGCATGTGCACGTAGATTTTTTTACTCCATTTGCAGATGCACACACAAATACATTTGGGTAAATTCATTCGTTTTGATTATATTCCTTCCTTTATGCTTTATCATTATAACAGCAAAAACAAATATAACAATAATTAGATGGAGATGTTGCGGCTTTGTCATGACTATAATACTTGATATGAACTAAATCTAAGAGAAAGGAAACCAATAAAACGCTTCAGTTATTGGATTTAATGATTACATGCAATGGTTTTTAATTATAATTTCTAGTAACTTTTAGTTCATCCGCGATCTGAACCAGATTTTGGTACAAAAACTGGATGCGAGAAATTGTGCCATTTGCCATTTTGTTTTTCCCAATTTTCCATGAGTTCAATGGAATAATGATGAATCTGCCTTATTTTTACGTGACCTAAACAGAAGACCGGTTTTACAAATTATTGTTACCGAAATAGGGGTTTTCAGTATCTTACATTGCCTGGTTTCGAACTACGATTTCCTTTAAGCAGCCATCAAGGACTAAAATAGTTATAATCTTGCATTTTCCTAAAACTATTGCTGCTGAAGAAAATAGAGGAATTTATCAAGATTGAAAAATTCCACACCTTACATTATGTTTGCAAATATAACATTGAAGTGTCCCTACCCCTTGGGAAAATGGGTGGGTCGGGCAAAGTGTCTCCCATTTCCTGGGGAAATCAGGGGTGGTGGTAGGGGCAAAATATCCCCTATCCTTTGGGAAAATCGGGTCGGGGTAAAGTGTTCTCCATCCCCTGGGAAATCGGGGTCGGGTCAAAGTGCATGGTTTTTCTCTTGTTTCACATTTATATGACTTATTAACCTTTTTTTTTCCTTTTTAAACGGAAAGCTCAGTGCCAATGGTACAAATCCTAGGTGTATTACAGCATAGTTTCTGCTGTGTTCATTTGAAGTCAGATAACCAAAATATAAGGTGTAATTACCACGAAGGGTTCACGTAAACTTTATCCATACCATTTTGGTCACTATATAAAGCCTTTTTACTAAATGGCTGATAATGTAACTACAACAAATATACGCTATAGTATTAGCTTACCCTCCCCTTGTTTGTACCCCACCCCACCCCAGTTTTAAGAACGAAAGCATCAATATATAAAAATTCATTCCATCCATAAATTCATAATTTCTAACTCCTAACAGTGTCATCTTGTTCGCGTTTCCAAACAAATAAATCTGTCAATTTAAACCACCTGATAGATTGTTCACTTTCCTATTCAGTTTTTTTTCCCAGTCCATTTTCAGTAAAAACTTTCGTCTACATCCAATATTCGCAGTTTCTAAAAAAAATGGAACAAATATAAACGTGCAATTGCATGCATGTGTTTTACGAAATTGTTATAATTGTTTCAGAAATTAAAACATTAACCGCAGTCAAAAACAAACGAGTAGTAGTCTATATATCAGCCATGCTTTAATTTGCATTTATAGATAGGTACAGTTGCGCAATGAGATAGGTGGGTGGGTGGGTATAACTACCTTTCCATTACAATATACTGACAATATAAGTGTAAGAACGCATGCAGATCAAATTAGACATTGAATAATGAGCCGAGTAGTTATGCCGTAAGATGTGTTGTAAACAACTGGCTTTTGACAATGAAGCTATAGATTTTAGCTATTCTTTAAGTCCATATAAGAGAATAAGTAGTGACCACTCCGGTGGCCTAAGTGGTTAGAGAGTCCGCCCCGGATGCGGGAGGTCGCGGGTTAAAACCGTGGCCGGGTCATACCAAAGATTTGTAAAAATGGTACTAGTAGTTGCCTCGCTTGGCACTCAACATTAAGTGGTTAGTCGGCCTAGTGTCAGGATAATGTGACTGGGTGGGACATCATTTTTAAGACGTCAAGGTCATGGTCATGTATTGAAAGCAATACATTTGTTGGGTCTAATAAATTCCAGTCTGATTTCATTATGGAGAATTATGAACCATTCATGTCGAAGGGTTCTATATCACTCTTGGGTGATTCAGCCGATCCCATCCCTGTTAAAATGTTAAGGGACACAGGAGCGTCTCAGAATCTTTTATCAGGTACTTTGCCTTTTTCTGGGAAGTCTTCTTCTAAATGAGAGTTCTTATTCAGGGAGTAGAGTGCGGCTTTGTTAACGTTCCTCTCCATTGTGTAAATTTTGTCATCTGGCTTAGTCTCAGGCCCCGTGACAATCGGAATAGTGTTTTCTTTACCTGTTAAGGGCATTCATTTATTACTAGGCAGTGATCTAGCCGGAGGTTGTGATTAATCCACTTGTAACTGACAAGCTTTGTTTGGATCAGAAGGTTGATCCTATTGAAAAAGGATTTCCTGATTTATACCCAGCTTGTACAGTTACTAGAGCTATGGCAAAGAAAGCTCTTGAGAATGATGTTGATCAGGAAAGTATTCCTTTAGCTGACACATGTATGGGTCAGGATTTTGATGAGGTCACTTTCACTCCTTGTTTGGATCAATTAATAGGTATTGATCACAGTGATCCTCTTTTAAATACTCATTCTCTTTATTTTAATCAGAGTGACAAACGACAATCACTTGTCGTCGAACAGGAAAATGATCCTGTATCTCCTGTTTGTTTCAAAGGGCCACTAATAAAACTGAAGTACCTGTCTGTCATTTCATTAAAAATGGAATTCTTATGAGATAATGGAGACCTCCCGAGGTACCCGTTGGTGACGAGTGGTCAGTGAACAATCAGATTGTAGTTCCAAAATCGTACAGACAGGAAATTCTTTGTCTGGCCCATGAAACTCCTCTGGCTGGTCATTTACGGATTAATAAGATTTATCATAAGATCTTGAATCACTTCTATTGGTCAAGAATTAAAAGTGATGTTTGTAAATTCTGTAGATCTTGTCATACTTGTCAAATGGTAGGAAAACCCAATCAGAAGATACCTAAGGCTCATCTGCAACCTATTCCTGCATTTGACGAACCATTTAGCTGAATAATAGAAGATTGTGTAAGGAACTTCTCGGTCAATCATTGTTTCCTAAATAACAGAGGTGGTCAGAATGGAAGTCGCAACCGATGTTCTCCCCATTCTCGAGGAACTGGGAATGAAGCAAGAACTGGGTAATAATTTTTGGGTCATATTTATCAACGTGGATGACGGTTGTTTCCTTTGTTGAATGCACAAGTTTGATTTATCTCTGTCGTATCAAATGTGAAGCTATGAACGGGACCAGACTTTTCGAATGATGTTTTTTTTTTTTTGTTGTACTGTTTATGTTGTTTTTATTCATAGGTATCCGCTGCCAGCATTTTGAAATGGTTGATATGATGTTTTAAATCCTGCTAATATTGATTAATTTTTATTATGATCTTTCTTTTTCAAAATATAGTAAAATGAAGCTCGGAAGTTGACATAGTCTATCCCTATAGACATGTTCTTTGGCCTTGTTTTTATTGTGAGACAAGAGCAGGCTATCCGTAAGATGTTCCTCTGCTGAAAATGTTTTATCCTTCATAGAGTCACATTTAGGAATTCAATTATTTGTTCTGTGTTCCGTGTATTGTTCTGTCTTGTCATACGAACCGTTTCAACGATATCTGTTAGAGAATCAGCTTCAGTTTTGTGCTGTAGTGTGGAAGGTATTTTTCCTTTCTGTCGTTTAATGGTTCAGTTGTAAATGAACTGTAATCTTTTTTAAAATGCCATAATATCTTCTCAGTTATATGACACACATGCATTTTATATTTTCTCATGAACTTTGAGCCAACGTTTAATATTTTTTTTTTTTATTGTCAAATATCTTTTTGGATGGCATATTTATTTAACACTTCTCAGGAAAAAGTGGATTTATTTTTCTGAAACAAATTCATCTCAATATGTGACTCAGATTATTAAATCAAGTTCTTTGAACGTGGGTCCGATATTTGACACTAAAATTATGTTTTCGTTTGACTTTTTCATTGGCTTGTAGCAATAAATAAATAAATAAATAAATAAATAGAGTGAAACCCCTCGACAAGTTAAACATTATCTGTTCGAACGATTCCCAGCAATCAAAATGTTTGCACAGTACTGATATAAACTTTTATCTCTTTCAGCACTACGACTTGTAAACGTTCGTCTGTATTTTGCTGTGATTTATTCTATTGGAAATACTTGTATTATTCTAATGCATTTATCATAATGTGATATAGATAGGTTCCATGCAATTGCCATTACCAAACGTCAGACTTTGGCTTAAATGGTTTGAAACGTCTTCTTTCTTGAGTCAAATGCGAAATGGTAATCTAATATGACTTGTTTTATCATTTATTATGTCGTTTAGAGTTGCATCTCGATTTCAAGTATAGTCTAATACGTATGTTGAATAATATTAAAGCTGCTTGCAATACCATTTATCTTCTCACCTGAAAAATAGAATCGTTCGCCAAAACATTCTTCTCTTAACCACTGAATAAATATAACGATTATTTCATGTTGTATATTTTTTTTCATATTGTATGACCGTTATTTCATATTTTATAACCATTATTTTACGTCATATAATCATTTATATCATATTGTATAACCATTATTTCATGTCATGCGATTATTATTTTATATTGCAGAACCGTAATTTTATATTATATAATCATTATTTTATGTCATATAATCATTATTTTATATATTCTAACCATTATTTCATGTCATATAACCATATTTTTCACATTGTATAACTTATTTCGCCTTGTATAATCATTTTTTCATATTGTACAGCCATCATTTCATATCGTAGAGCCATTATTTCATATTGTCACGTATTATAGGGACTATATTTTAATGATTTATATTTAAAATCGTCAAATATAATCTGATAAATGACAATGATATAATTTCAGAGTCTGGTATGAACGTTGTGGATATCGGTTGTGCCTTAGCTAACATATCTTGTGCTATTGCCAAACTTTATCCGAATTCCACCTTTACTGGCCTGGAGTATACAGAATCCGGGGTAGAGAGAGCAAGAGAGAACGTCCACCAGAAAGGGGTCACGCACATGACAATAGAACACGGAGACGCTCTGAATCCCCCTGATTCCTGGACATGGCAGTTTGATTGGGTGTTTGTGTATGATGTCAAACAATCTTCCAGACCCATGGAAAGCCTTTTCAGAAATAAGACGAATCCTGAAAGATGGTGGCATGAAAGTAATGCGCACAGCGCACACGCGGACAATGTCGGGAATAATGACGCCGCCATGTTTTATGCACTGAGCATGCTTTTTTGCCTGCCATCGAGCATGTGTTATACACCCTATGTTGGATATGGTACAAGCTGCGGTATCGAAGAATGCGAGAAGGCCCTGGCAGAATCAAGTCTGAAAGTTATAAAGACGAAAACAGCCAATTATGGGGCCAACCATTTGTTTGTCTGCGCTAAATAGCTTGTTGTTATTATTGTTGTAGGGTTTGCGGAAAATAGAGTCCGTTTATCTCTCAATTTAACAGACTGCCGATTGAGATTAAACAATTTCATTTGAAAAAATGTAAATGGGATTTGACAGCAGAAAAAAACAGCTTTTTTTATCGCCTGAAGACGATGTACTGTGTACACGATATGATGAATGATACTTTTCAAACCTATCGTTACCATAATGAAGGAAGGGTTAATTGATTTCGAAAGAAACCGATGTTGAAAATACTTGCTTGACTGACCATCTTAATTATGCTTACAGGTCTTCGACCTTATATCATTCAGAATACAAAAATGACAAATTTGACTTTTGACTTTAAATTAAGGTGCATGCGCCCTTTCGGGCATGCGCGACCATGAAAATGACAAATATTAATATTTCATGAGTTCATTACTGAAGTAGTTTGGACTGATGAACTTCCTCCACCAGTTTCTGCAACAACGACTATTCCTCAAATATTAATACTGGGCCATAATATAGCGTGCGCATTGCGACTATATCAATCACATATCTGATGACACCAAATACACGTGCTTATACTTGCAAAATATAATTCACTCAACTAAATGTATGCATTATTTATTGTCTTATATGAAAAACGAGTAGTTTAATGTTTGCGGTAAATGAAACTGTTTTCGAACATCTTCATATTTACGAACGTCTAACATTAAAAGAAAAACAAGGCAAAATGATACGGTGGAAAAGCACTGTAGTCGTGACATGACCAAATATTCTATTTTATCATATCATCAAATGCACGATCGCAAAATATTTTAAATGCTGACGGTTTTAACATATATGTCATTGTTAGCTCACCTGTCCGTAAGGTCAACTGAACTTATGAAAATTATCCTTGGTGCTTCAGTGTTGTCAGTCGTCTGCTTTGCGTCGTCGTGCTATTTGTAACTTTAACTCAAATACCACTCAATAAATTTGACAATTGCATACTGGGAAGTTCCTTTAAACAGATTTGACAAAACTGCATACTGGAAGTTCTTTAAAAATCAAATATGGCCACGGTTACTACAAATAAATAGCAAAACAGAAAACCGTTAAAGGACTTAGAGTATGGCCTAATTTGAAAAAAGCACTTACCATAGATGGCATCCAATTTTATATAATTGCTGCTAATGCGCCGTCTTTACTAGAAGACATTAAACAGATATTGACCGTATGTGACTATCATTTTTACATGAATGTCTTAATTTTATGCAAATCGAATATGGCCATCGTGACTAAAAGAAAATATAATAGAAATCGCTTCCAGCATCATATTTTCACAAATTGCTCAGCAGAATTTGACCAAATTCGACAACGACGCTCTAGCATAAAGATCTTTCGATATACTGTTATCAAATATGGCCGCTGCTACAAAATATATAAACATACCTTTAAAACAATTTCTTTACAAAATCCGTTCATTAGAATTTGATCCCGTTTGACAAAAAGCACCCTGATGTAGATGCCGTTCAAAAGATCTTCAAAGTACCAATCTGCCATAAAAAATGGCCAGCATTACTTGGAAGAAAATATTAAAAGAAGAAAAGCAAAACGAGGCAAACAAAAAAAAAACCTTAGATGACTTTCCAGGAACTGTTCATCACTGAACAAATCTGACCCCCCCCCCCCCATCAAACAGTATTTGACAGGAAGCATCCCGGAATAAACACATTTAAGTTTCTTGCTAATGATGCCGTTTCACCCTCACACACGACTACCATTACCATTTTATTATTATTATATCATCATCATCATCATCAGGCTTTACACGACTTTAAAACCCGCTCAGCAGGACGTGACTAAATGTAACAAGGTGCATATAGACATGAAAGGTTTTGAAGGTTTTACGTCTGATATAAAATATAGCTGCCGCTGTTAAAATGGAAAAATAATTAACTTGTCTTAAAAGCCCTTTAAAAGAATTTGATATAATTTGACAAAGTGTTCTAGCTTAAGATCCTTTCACATTTATAAAATTTAGTTTGGTACACCATCAATATGGTGGCCATTAATAAAAACAAGGTAAACATTTACACAAACAAGATCGAAAAATGTATAACATTTGTCCAGCTCTTACAGAAGTCATCCTGACACATTGTCTTTTATGTATTTGACAAATTATATTGATGAACAATCAAATAAAGTTGCAGTAGAAAAACTGTAGAAACCTGAAACAGTTGTTTTAATATCATATGCAGCATTGGATGAAATTTCTACAGAAAGCATCCTACTGTTTCAAATTTTTAGGCAACTCCAGTGGATAGTTCCTGTAATAGGATTTGACCTGAATAGATGCTTGGATTAAATGACAACACCACAATGTTATGAAAGATGGAAATTTATGAAATGAATTAATAAAAATATGTAAATCCTCTATAACATATACAGTGCGATTCTTTCACTCTCCAAGCTTAACACAAACATTAACAAACTGGCAAACAAAAACGTGATTCATATATTCAAAAATGAAGGTAAGATTCATATAATCTCAGTAGTGAAAATAAGATTTCATATAATCTCATGTAATGAAAGATTCATATGATCTCATGTAATGAAAGTAAGATTAATATAATCTCATGTAATGAAAGTGAGATTCAGTAATCCCATGTAATGAAGATAACAATTGTATTCGATTGAAACATCAATTGAAACAAATATCATCGATTGAATCAACATAACAAATGTACCAAACACATGACTCATGACTCAGTCATTTGTACAGCCCTTACAATTCGTAACCACGTATGACTCCTAAATATTTGTAAAAGCTTGCAAACGAAACATTTTGACCTGGTTTACGTGTCCATTATGAAACCACACAGTTCTCCTAAATTCTTGGGTTGGCACACACTTGCATTGGCCATACACACCCTTCATGGATTCACCATGCGCACAAGTTTACAACTCAGTTCCGTCCTTGTATGGTCTTGATGGTCACACCTGCTTCCATCCCCACCGAGACATACAGACGGCCAGACCGACAGTCTGATATACCCGCACACACACACACGCACAGCTAAAATAAAACCAAACTGGTGATAATAACAAGTACGGAATTAAAATCTACAGATACATGCTACTAAATTACACTATTAATAGCAACTTGTAACAATTCAAGTTCACAACGTTTCAAATCTGCGTAGTGGTAAAGACAACATTTCACGCTACAACATTAAAACTGAATATGCTTCACAAATCAATCAAAATAAACATGTAACACTTACCCCTATGGCTGTAGAACAAAAATGGAGAACGTACAATCCTTGATAAGATCCAAAAGACCAATGTGTCAATTAGATAAGAAACTTGTCTTAAATCTCCAGGGGAATGAGTATTAGTAAGGGTAAAATACCCGTGCATACCGTGCTTTTAGTGTCTCTCGCCGCAAGCGATCTACGACGTGATACATGCTAGTTCAGTCGCTTAACTAGAAAAACAATTATCCACCCTAGGTAACGTTGTACGCATGTACGACGAAAATGATCAAATCGTTCTAAGGCGAAACTAAGTTATTTCATGCCTTATTCTATGACAATTCCGATCTGTCAATCAAACTGGAGACATTGATTATTTCCGACTAATCAAATATTCACATCAAATTCGAAGACAATGCTTGATTACTTTCTCATTACACTGCAATGATTTTGAAACGTTATGCAGACAATCACCAAAAATTTATCACAATGATTCGCTTGGAGCACATGCAATGCAGTTTGTTGTTATCCTCAACGGATTCAAGGTAGATTTTACTTAAATTTTCCTAAACCAAATCCATCATTAAAAATGTCTGCGTTAAAAGTGATACAATAATTACTATCATATTTCATAGATAAATACACAAAGCTGTTTTAAAATAATGACATAATACCATTATTTTTATGCTTATAAAATTCTGAATACAATTTTATGCTAATTCAATGCTTACGCTCAAATTGTATTTCTTATTACAGTCAAAATGTTGCATGCAAGAAAGAATATGTGTGTATACGTTTCGATTATTTTTGTCTTTTTATTATCTTTAATCGTTTTTAAAAAAATAAAAAATTTTATATTGGAATCCTGGATCATTCTTCATTAGTGTTGATTTTGTTACAATTTCAAAATGAGGCATTTACTTGCAATTGGTTTCTGGTTGACAAATTAATTTTCATTTTTGGTTCTCTGATTGCTTGGCAACAACTAAATAGTTCATTGGCAATGGTTGTTCACCTTGGAGAAATTTCGTCAGCGACCGACCTAAATGGGTTTCCAAGGACCGACCTAAATGGGGTTCCAAGGACCGACCTAAATGGGGTTCCAACGAGACCTAAATGGGGTTCCAACGACCGACCTAAATGGGGTTACAAGCCACTTCTACCTCTTTATTTCAATTCTTTTTCCACAATGAAATATATTCTTCAGTCGATTACCAGATAAGAAATAATGAAGGAAGAGCAACTAAATGATTTGAAAATAAAAATAAATTTCAAATCTTGAAGATAGCTAAACATTCTGAAAAACTTAGTGGCTGGAAAGAAGCTATTTTGAATTACGAAGTCTTAGGAATTGAATTAGTCGAACTATCACAACGTAAGCCATAATTCCTACTCGATGCATATTGTTGTTGACGAAGATATCGATTAAGTCGGGAACTAGAACGATACATTATGTAAATACAGTCCCAGCGTAAGGTATATTCCATGCTTGTACTTATTAAGATCACTTGATTTAATATGATCATCATGTTAATGGGATTGGCGTCCTCAGACTCTAATTGGACTTTCAAAGAATTTTGTTCTCTAATTGTTTGAATCATTACTTACATTGTATGACTCAGTGAATTGAAAATGTCATAAAAAATCTTGAACGAATCTGTAAGTCTTTTCATTATGATTCTGTTTTCATATTGCCGTCTTAAAAGTCTTAATTCTTTCTTAGAACACGTAGTAAACGAGCTTAAGTTTTCTTCTTTATAGAATTGGAATTGGAAAGAAATATAATGAAAATTCATTATTGATTTATTCAACTAGCAATACTTTACACCCATCCCCATATGGTAAAATGTGAAACACACACACACACACACACACACACACACATATATATATATATATATATATATATATATATATATATATATATATATATAGTGTTGGATGGGCTGCGTCATCAGATTTAATCTGGTTGGGTGAGCAAGGTCTAAATTGATTTTTGTTTTCACTCAATAGTACAGAAACAGTCGTCAATCAAAAGTGGTACCTGTATTTTTTTTTTCAAGCAGTAATACAGAAACACTTGCTCGTCGAATTTAAAAGAAATCCACTTGCCATACACTCGCTCACCGGATTTTTTTAATCGAGTGGTTCAGAATTAGTCATAATTATCTACTCTCACATATTTGTTCCTCATGCTTCAACACAACCAGCTTTGCCCACAATTGTATCCAGTCCAAACCACAGGAGCTCGTATCGTTGCTAACAATTTACCTGTCATACATATACTATACAATAACTACAAGGGAGGACACTTCTCTCCTTACTCGCGCGACCTATTTAAGAATAAACGCTGATATTTCAAGCTACGCAAAGCGTAGCTTAATAAATTTGGTACGATATTTAGCTCAGGCATTCGGCTGTGTATCCCTATCCAAAGTTTGACTTAATATCATACACTTAAGGAATGCCAAATCATTTTCCCACGCTACCGCTCGACATTGCCCAGATCTCGCACGTTTAATATGCAAGAACAATGCGCTGAATGCTCCTCTGCACTCTCATTGGCTAACTGAAAATGACGCGTGATGGCTTAGATTTTTAATCGTAATTTTTTGATTGGCTGAAATACGTTGACATATGGCGGGTGTTTTCATTGTGATCGTATTATTGCTGATGCTGGCACGTGTTTGCATGTTGGAAGATATCGTACACGCCGCAATTTCAGGCCAAAATATAATGATATTAGGGCAGGCTGGCACTGGTAAAAGCTTCTTAGTTAACATTTAAAGCAAAAGACTGAAAGAAATAGGAAAAACAGTTTACTTGACAGCTAGTACAGGTATAGCTGTCTCTCAGTTGCATGGATTCACAATACACAAGTTGTCAGGCATTCAGGACGGTCGTTTCCCCGATGATTTTTTGATAGATAAGATCAAAAATGATGATGATATGATAGATATTAAAAGAAGGATTATGAATGTTGACACTCTTTTTATTGATGAAATTTCCATGGTATCTCTTAAATTATTTCTGCAAATAGAGAAGGTGTTCAGAACAGTAAAGGAAAACAATTTCCCATTTGGTGGCATTCAGGTCATTGTCTCTGGTGATTTCTTTCAACTGAAGCCTGTGCCAAATGATGTGTACCATGATAGAGGAGAACTCATTATCAGTTATGAGAAGATTCACAGCCTGATTCCACATCATTATGTTTTGTCACAAGTACACAAACAAACAGAAGGTAATTTGAACATTCTTTTAATAACAATAGGCCTCATGTGAAAAAGGAGGAAAAGATAAAACAAAATAAAAATCTTCCTTCTCTTTGAAAATTTATATTTCTGTTCTTTCTATCATTTTCACCAATATTTGGATGTATATGTGTAAAATCTGAAACACACACACACACACACACACACACACACACACACACATATATATATATATATATATATATATATATACACACACACACAGAGGATCTACCTTAACGTATTAAGTTCTCAGACAGTAATACATGTAGTCCTGAAATTTCAAAATTTGTAACATTTTGCATCATGTGGGCACTCATGGAATAGTCCAGTCACTCAATTTGTCTTTGAGATATCATCCATAGGAATGATATTATCCGTATTATAAGTTTATCACCAGTGACAATACCATTTTTCTTGGAACACATTGGTAACAATAAACTATAAAACTTGTATATGCACACTCCTGTTTAAAGATACTTGGAATGGACAACACATGTTTCAGTTAGTAATTTCATCTTCATTTCATACCAGACTTTTCCTTACTTGGATTTTCACACCAGGAATTCAGTGTCTTACACCAAGATATCCACAACAACTCAGACACAATTCAAAAGAGAACTTATATGTGAGAGAGAGAGAGAGAGAGAGAGAGAGAGAGGGATGGATGCAGATTAACAGAGATGCATAAACATTCACACAGATTATGATTTATGTAGTTGGTTACAGATATGATCAAAATGGGTTAGTACAGATTTGCATAAGATGTGTCATATATAATGCTTATTATGCAAACCTCATCATGACAATGAAATCCCCATTATATACCCGTATATAGAATTAATGGCCATTTAGAGACAAATAAAAACATGCAAATGACTTGTACTCCTAGGTCAGTGTCTATACCCAAGGGTCATATCCCTTATGTCAGAACTTATAAACTATTGAGATTCACACTCTGTTACCATATATAAAATGACTGATCATTGAGAAAAAATGTATTCATGCAAATGAAATTGAGCAAGGGGGTTCATCCTTATTCTACCCCCCCATAATATCTTAATAACTGTTAAGATCACACACACACACACACATACATATATATATATATATATATATATATATATATATATATATATATATATATATATATATATATATATATATGTATGGGCATGCAAAGATAAGTCACACATCCAGCTACTTGCTCTTGATCCTTTAAGGACTTGCTCAAGAGGCAATGGCTCAAACTTGGGACTTTGGGGTGAAGATCAAAGCAGGTAAGTATGGGAACACAACAAACACAGCCCTTTCTAAATACATTTGCAGCAAAGTTTGCACATTGCTATTTTTACCCAGGTGACATGTTTAAATTTGCCTGTGAAATAAATAAACAAACAAACTACAGAGTTCACACATACTTGTTTTCTATACACCTTACAGGAGACTTAATCAAAGCTGTACATGAACTAAGTGAGGGTGTACAGTTATCTAAAGACACAGAAAGTCTGCTACAAAGATTGGAACATCCACTACCACCTGGTGATCAGCCCATCAAATTGTTTGCTCTAAACTATGATGTTGAAAATTGCAACTTGGACAATTTGCTGGACATGGAAGGTAAGTGCCGATCCCTCATTAACTTATAGCGTCAGTTGCTCGCAGTAGCTTTTAATCATGGCTGTCATAAGTTTCAATTTTTGGGAAAGACTGCTGTCATACAGGGACTGTTCCTTAAATATGCTTTTCTCTATACACTCTATTTACTTTTGGACTCGAACTTTCCATATGCCACTGAAATCAGGTCTGAGTCACATTAAATTCTTGGTTAAGTTCTCAATTAAAGTAATACCATTGCTGTTATACTATAGCTGTAGAATCAAGAATAATTTCTTGAAAATGTTTTCTACAGCAGTCATGACTGCTCAAGTGGCGTAGTGGTTAGAGCATCCACCTTGGATGTGGGAGGTTGCTGGTTCAAACCCCGACTGAGTCATTCCAAACACTTATAGAAATTGTACTTAATCTGCCTCACTCTGCATTATGCATTAAGAAGTTAGTGTTAGGACTGGTCAACCTGGTGTCAGGATAATGTGACTGTGTGGGACATCATACTATATGTCTGTGGCATGATGCCCCAGTGCTGGACATCACTATAAACTGCCACACTTCAGACATCATAGTGATGTGACTGAATTTTTTTAAAAAAAGTTAAGTTAAATATTCAAATCATATACACACACATACACTACAGCAGTCCTGAATAAACCCATTTTCCTTTCACGAACAAGGTTACATTTAACAGCATACATAAATATCCTTCTAAGATACATGTTGTATGAAAGCAGCAAACTTAAACTCTTAGATATTCCTGCTTTTTACTCCTCTTTGTTAAAGGTTCATTCACACAGAAAGTAAATGGTTTGGCTGCAGCAATACCACTATTTGATTTTCTGCCTCAAGTTTTCAGTGACTGTTCCAGTATGACAGAATTGACTGTTGAACAATATGTTGAGTAAGAGGGATGTGTAGCATTCCCATTGTGAAGGCCACGTAATTGACAGAAGTGATTTTCCAATATGTCGGTATAAAACCTTGATGGCACTACCCCACCATGAGGGAAGTCCTCAAGATGTCACTTGCATATCTCAGGAAATGTTACTAACAGAGATTCCACATCATCACAGCATTGAATTGATAGTAAACTTTTTGATCTTTTACCCTTGGCTATGCTGTCACCATTCTTGGCTGAAATACGCCAATTTGTGAACCATTGCAAAATATGGCACAAATTCTGCAGACGCTTATCATCAGCAATCTTGACAGGCCTGTGATCTCTGAAAATAGATATCATTTTACTAGTATTTTCCAGCAGTTCTATTGTGCTGTTAAGGTGTGATCCATCCGGTAAGCTTGCCTGATAACTCTTCATCAGGAACAGAGCATTAGAATCCAACATTTCTTCAGCCAAATGATTTCGCATCTTCTCTGCTGAATTTGGATACAAGTGAGCATCTGAAACTTTGTGATGTATTGGTCTGCTATGCACCTCCTGATCCCAGTGAACTGCACTGATCCAGTGTTTCCACAAAATGTACCTTCCATTCATTTTCAGCTTCCTTGTATGAAGACCCTTTATGTCACCACTTTTCATTACACCATTTCTGATTTTTTCCATATTATGTGAAAAGTCTTGGGACATTGCAACTGATTTAGTTGGATTCACTAACTTTACAGCATGTATTTACTATTTAATGGATTCCCACTGAAATGAAATTTTATAAATTGCCTGTTTTCTTCACCACCATCCTGTGAGATGTAATCCACAGAAAATACCCAATCCTGCAACCTAGCAATGACATCCCATATCATGATGTGCAGTTCAGAAGCTTTCACACTACATGTTGGATAATGACAAATTGTGAATCTGAAGCCAGTGTATCCCAAAAAATATATCTGTATTACTTCTGTTGCTAGCTTTTGGTCAACTTTTCCTTGTTCTACAGTTCTCAGATCATTGCCTTCATCCCCAGTGCCAACCCATCCAACTAAATGAGGCTTACCACCTCTCATATCCAGTACAAGATCCTGTTGAATTTTTGTTTCATCATGAATCAAACCACCAGCCCATCCCTCCTCAGGAACATTGCATCTTTTGCAGCCTGGTACATCCACATAAAAAGTTTGTCCTGTGGTCCTGCTTCTTGTGGAACTCTGTTTTTGTACCTTCTTAAACGCCGACCTGTTGGAAGGATCAACATGGTACTGTCTACTATATCCTGGTATATTCGTGGGCTCCTTACCCATAATGCCAAGCAAATGCTGATCACTCTCTTATTCCATCGTCTTCCATTTGGAATATTTGCCTTTAGAGCAGCAGATTGAGACTGAAGTAACAGTTTCATATCCTCAGGTGCATTGGGGAAGCACTGTTCTAAACATTTCTCGAGGTCTTTGCTATCTTCATGGCTTATTTCAACTGTCTCCCCTTCATCATTGTCATGTGTGCTTGGCTCTTTCAATGTGCTGTTACTCTTACAGCGTTGACAATATTTGGTTAGTCCCCACGGAACAATCTGATGACAAAATTTGGAACACAACACCCATATATAATTATCAGAATTGTGCTGTTTCATTTTATCAGTCACTGTCAGTGAAGTTTCTGGCATAGAGGAGTCCAGTTTTGGCACACCACTACATACAGACATCTTCTTGACAATGTCTATGATCCTCTGCAGACATCTTTGTGTACATGAAAATTCATTGCTAATACCTAATTTACACAGGTCAACAGTTTTGTTTCTTACAGTAAGTGTCCACCTTGTTTCTGATATATTGATTGTTTTCATGATAATATTATCGTTGACATTAATTGAAGATCCAACATCAATTATCAAAACTTTCACTGAAGGTAGAATTGTCACATCTCTAGGAATACAGGTTCTTAGTTCATCAAAAGTTATCTTTACATCATTCAGAGAATTCTCTTTCGAGACATAAGAGAGTCCCTCATAAAATACTTCTTTCTTGCCTGAATTGCATCGTCTGACCTTCTTTACATGAGGGAAAAGTTTTAACAAAAGTGCTGAAAGTGCCTTTGATGTAACACCTTTACAGTCTTTCATTAGGTCACTAAATATTATAGTCCCCTCTTGATCTAATTGGAGTCTTTCTGTCAACCTACAATAAGAAGAATGTCCTGATATGCATGAGGGATATAATCGAGAATATCTTGAAATAAGTGGACATACATCCAAAAATTGTGTATTACTCCAAAACTCGTGGAACACTTGAGTCATTCCAATGAATATTTCTGCTAAATCGGATTATTAAAATAAATTCCTTTATATACTGATTGTTAGAAAAGAATGAGTTAGTGTGTACCATTTACCAAACTCCCTATATATAAACACAGTCACCTGATAATATTTTAAAAAGAAAATGCATACTTGACACATGTCAGTAATTCTAATGGAAAAACCAATCTAATCGTAAATAAAAATAACCCTGACATCCAGTTGTATGTAAACTTCTTGTATATACTTACAAATTATAGTTATGGATAAAAGTTAGGCATGTTGTCCAAAAAATTGTAAGCATGAATTGCACATAACACTTTAAAGATGTTATTAAATATATATTTATGTAAATTTCAGTCTTCATATAGTGTAAGTGGAAAGTGTCTTTTCAGATACAGTAAAACATTCTTTCAAGAATGTACATAAAATCAAAGTGTATGTATGTCAAAAGTTTTCTTCTTTTATTAAGGTGAAATCAAGGTATATCACAGCACAGATGAAGGTGATACAGCAGTATTAGTGTCTTGTAGAGCTGTAAAGCATTTGTACCTTGAAGTAGGAGCTCCTATAATTCTGAATGTGAATTTGTCAGATGAACTTGTAAATGGACTCAGAGGGATTGTTGTTGAGATGCATGAGGACAGTGCTACAGTGAAGTTTCATAGTATTGATACGACAACTGAAATAGAAAGATACATTTTTATAGTCTATAAACCCGAGGAAGGAAAATCTATTGCCTGTAGGAAACAGTTGCCTCTTCAGCTTGCATTTGCATTAACAGTGCATAAAGCACAAGGAATGACAATAGATAGACTTGAAATTGATTGCAGAAACATGACAATGCCTGGACAAATTGGGGTGGCTGTTGGCAGGGCAAAATCAAAGAGAGGACTAAGAGTGAAGAACTTCTGATCCTGTCTAGTCAGAAGTCAACCTCAGTTTATCAAGAAATTTTACGAGTCTCCATTTTGTCCAGTTGATGAAACATGCTGTAGGGTGCCTGTTTATGTAGACCATTCGAACTGTCCTGAGAATAAACAGAAGTGTGCTAGAGATGCTGACAGCGGTGATGATACAGATGATGTGGAAGAGAAAGATATTGAAAATGACAGTGATGATGATGAAGAGGTGATAAAAACAATGGATATACTTGAAAGTACTTTCAAACAAACTTCTGATAGTCCAATGCCTACAGCAATAAATACAGATTAACTGCTAGATATGATTACTTATAAGACCCCACATACTCAGGAACAGAATGACTTGAATACAGAAATACAATTAAAGCCAACAAGTATGTCTCTGGGTCTTTTGCCAGAAACAATTACTTCAAGCTGAAATGCTTATTTCAAGACACTGTGTCAGAAGGAAATGTCGGAAACCAAACGTTGACTTCATTTTATGCTGCTGTCACAAAGTTTATCAGTACAGAAGAGTACAGAAGTTATGTAAGGCAGCTTTGTTTGTGCACAGATCTCAGACCTATCCATTATAGGGTTGCTTTTGGGATATTGCAGAAGCTGAGAGCAAAACTTGTGGCTGATATCTCTAATCCATTAAAAGTAAAAGCAATAGAACAATCACAGAAAGAAGGAAAAGTCTTTGAAGATACCAGCAGTGGAAGAGCAAAACTGTGATATATAGCTGGCTGGTGTGTTGCAACACTCAGACATAGAAAAAGAAGTGCTGTGAGAAAAAACTTGTACAGCAATAATTCCAGGGATTATGTGAACCAGTTGCATTACCAAGCAACAATGTTAGATACACTCATCCAATACGAAAGTGACCTAATGGAAACATCAGAAGATAAGGTTTCCATGACTGAGATACAGAGAAAGCAAAATGTAAGGAGTGGTCTGTGCTGTGTAAGTGATAAAACCTTTCATTTCTTCCAAGAGTTAGACAAAGTCATCAGAAAACTTGAAACAGTAGAAAATGTAAATTTGTATGGCAAAAACTTTTATGACTTTGTAACATCAAAGGTTCTGCTAAATGAGACACTGAACCAACAGTGGTCACAGATCTTTAACACTGAAGATGATGAATATTTATCTGTACAAGTTCAGAAGTTAAAAGAGGAGGTAGTGAGTAAGTATTTGTTAATGTCATCTGCACAGTTTAGGCGAGAATTCAAGAGAAAAGTTAAGGCTAGGAAGGAAGAAGGACACAGGAAGCAAATTAAAATGAGAAGAGACAGTAAAGTAAAAGCCTTTTCTTCAGAAGCACGAGTAAGCTTTAAGCAAAGTCAGTTGAGGAAAGACAGATCAGATGATTCTTCCACCTCAGAACTGCAAGAAAGCCTGAATAAATTAGTAAAAAGGAAAGCAGTAAAGAAAAAGACAGGAAAGGGAAAAGGGAAACGATGAAAGACAACTAAGTGGCCATGTGGAAGATGTCAGGAGAATTGTAGAGTTGATAGTGTTTGTTGCGACATGTGTGATACATGGCATCATTATGAGTACATTGGTTTGCTTGGAGATGAAAAGGAGCTTCAGGAGGAGGAATGGATATGTCCAGACTGTAGACTTTCGGTGACATCATACATGAATAATATTAGCAATGTCATTATTTATTAGTTCGAGTACTACCAATAAGTGCACTAGAATGTTCAATATTTCTCATAATTGCATATCCCTGTGCTTCCTAGCTGTGTCACTGGGAGCAACTTCATGCTGTGAAAATGTGTATGTAGTGTTTGGATCATAACAGTGTTATATTTATGACCTACATGCATTCAGCATTTTACCATATGGAGTTAATTAGAACTTGCAATGTTATGATGTAGGAGAAAAATGTATTTACACATTGTTCATGGTCCAATGGATTTATCCTAAAATCCATTATATAGGTCATATAATAGCTCTCAATTATGATACATACAAATTTGAAGATAATGAAAAACAGTGTCTTATCCACTTATCTCCACATAAGAGATAATATCAAATTCTAACACTTTTATGAACATTTCTGATGAACCTCAGTCATATTCCAAAGTGTCATACCATTATATTCAGCAGTGGTAGAGGAGATTTGGTATATTATTAATAGAATGATGGATTGACAGAATGGTACATGGGCTGTGACACTATCTTCTCCCCCTGTGTAATCTTTAAAAAAAAAAAAACTATGATAATATATTTTCTGCAAAATAGAGATTGAGTTGTGATCATGCACCCAAGACCCTCGTGAAATGCCTCAATGACAATTAAACTTTGGCAATCTAGGGTACTAAGGGAACAATTTATAAACAATGTAAAGATATGCTTAAAATCCTACAATTTTAGACATGCAGTTAGTAGGAAAGCACTTCTAACACTGCCCCAATCAAGTTGGAATAACTATAGGAAATGCTAAATTTCTCCAACAGATTAACCACCCTACATTTGGTACCAAATAATTACAATCTTAGAAATCTGTAAAAGACATGTTGTAAATGTTTTCATATAATTAGTTAACGATATATTGAAGCCCCACATTGCAGTATCTGTTTCAGCATGTATGGATATTTTTGTTGCTTTCTGCAAACAAAAACATTCACATAATTTATACTAGAAATGATTAGGCCTAAAATGATGCATGTAACTGTATTTAGAGAAAATGAAGCTTCTTCAGGGCAATCGAACAATTTAAATTTCCCGGAATAAGTTATAAGTAGGCGCGTACGTCATTTTTGATTGGCCAATGAGGGTGCAGTATAGCATTCAGCGCGTTGTTCTTGCATATTAAGCGGGCGCGATCAGGGCCATGTCGAGCGGTAGCGTGGGAAAATGATTTGGCATTCCTTCAAGGTATGATATTAAGTCAAACTTTGGATAGGGATACACAGCCGAATGCCTGAGCTAAATATCGGTGCCAAAATTATTAAGCTACGCAAAGCATAGCTTGAAATATCGGCGTTTATTCTTAAATAGGTCGCGCGAGTAAGGAGAGAAGTGTCCTCCCTTATAGTTATTGTATAATATATGTATGACAGGTAAATTGTTAGCAACGATACGAGCCCCTGTGGTCCAAACTTGTAAACAAATAGGGTATTAACTCTGGATAAATATATTTCTGCTTTTATGTTTAAGCTCATCACATATGTATATCACCTCTCACAAAGTCTCCAAACCT
The DNA here is from genome assembly GCA_016617855.1 of Megalonaias nervosa. NCBI lineage: Eukaryota > Metazoa > Mollusca > Bivalvia > Unionida > Unionidae > Megalonaias > Megalonaias nervosa. The sequence goes on along the minus strand of JAECUM010011545.1, from coordinate 24,162 downwards.
TTTTTTTTTTTTTTTTTTTTTTCTTTATATTAGACCAAGCGAAGGAGAGACAGTAGGATTTTTAAATTTTCTTTGAGACAGTAGTCATTTTACAATAGCTGGATCGGTACGATATAACTATAACCTTAAAGAAGTGTTGCTGTGCCTCAAAATAACAAACCCAAACCAAACTATATTAACCATGCGTATACTTGCTCGCTACCCTCTTTTTGCGTACACTGTCCTGCGGAGTGACACTGGCTTGTGAGCTGGTTATGAGAACACCGGAAACTTTCTGTTGATGTTACTATTTGGAACAACCAACTACAAGAAAGAAGTGGCATATAAAGCAAGTACGTATTATCGATGACCTATATATAACAGGAAAGGAATCTTTTTAAACAGGCTATGTCTTCGTTTGGTCGGTATATAACGTAAGCCAGTACTAGAAAAAAGGACCCGTGGACTAGTATGAAGACATGTTGCTTGCTATACAATAGAGCGGTTCCGCTAGCAAACTAAAAGGGTAGGTGGGTGGGGGGAGGCGCTGTGCACCTAATGTACATCTATTTAGTGCGAGATTATATTTTGTTTTTTAATAGGTATGATATGCAGCGTACTTATTTGGGAAGAAAGGACAAAACGATGAACTTTAGAGTGTACCGTGCATAGAAGGTTAAAGATGGCAAGTTAGTTTTAGTAAATGACCATATGTCACAAAGCACAGATGAACTTTAGAGTGTACCGTGCATAGAAGGTTAAAGATAGCAAGTTAGTTTTAGTAAATGACCATATGTCACAAAGCACAGGGGCTGGTATCGTTGCTAACAATATACCTGTCATACATATACTATGTAGTTATTGTATAGTACATATATGACAGATAAATTGTTAGCAACGATACGAGCCCCTGTGTCACAAAGACCCTTTTCGGTTCTCATTTTTAAGCTTAAGAGATTTTGATAAATTTAAAGGGCGTTTGTGTTAATGTATTATTTAATATACAATTTAAACGGCTTTATAGTTATTTTATTTATAGGTGTCTGTTTCATACATAAAACGACCATGGCATACAGGCAAGTCTATTCGGAATTGCAAAATATATGCCAGGTTTAGTAACTTGAAACTCCATATTAGATATCAGCGCGGGTTTCCTCCACGACAAAGTAATTTATTGATTATATATCCATCATGATAAACTTGTGTTTAAAATATGGAGCAAGGTTGTGCAGATGTTTAAAAAATAACATATTTACAAATGTTACAGCGTTTAGACGGCAAATTGTAGCTGTTGCGTTTTACGTTAAGAACTGAGCTGCGGATGCTAGGTGATTTGTTATTTATCGAAGTATTTAACTTTAAGAATACTGAGAACAAAATAAACTCAGATTGTTTAAAACAATCTTACTCATCTTGCTTTCCTTTAATGTTTTCATTGCGCGCGTGGCCGATTTATTTTGGTGAGGCTCCTTTGGGTGATTTGGAGGTGACTAACCTGTTTCCTTTGCAGGATTTTTATGCATTTCAGTAAGTCGAAGCATTCTGTATTACGAGAAGAAGATGACTGCACCAAAGATAAGTAGAGAAAACATTAATTTACAAATTAAATACAATAAAAAGTTTAACCCTTTGTATGGCCAAATTGGGGGTGGATGAAATAAAACTATATTTGCAGAGTAGATGTATTTAAGAAAACGTCATTGAGTCGAAATGATTTTTTATGTCGTAAGAATAAAATTTGTTAGAAATAAAGAAAGATACAGGGCAGCGAGTCTCCTCAACGGTAATTCTATATTCTCCCAGACAATTCTGCGTCCGCTATTTCGGTGTGTCATTGGTCATGTAGTTCCCATTTACCGGGCATGATATAGTCAATAATGTGTTGTTAGTGTGATAAAAAAGCTACCCAACCAGCCAACCTCAGCGTAAAGCTACATTGTATACTCTGGGTGACATGGTTCAGTACCAAAAATGAAGCTTTATGACTTCACCATCGTAAGCGTGGGACAAAAGTCTACTGAATTTGCTTGGTTAAATCAGATCTTATATACAGCTTAATCACATAAATATGATAAAATTCTAAGTATTATCATTTTAAATTTAAGAAATTATTGAAAAATGCACGGAAAAACTAGAAGATATTTGTGCCCTGTGTTATCTTTCTCAACATGCTGTTTATATGGAAACTGGCAAGTAAACACATTTTTCTTTCTTTAAGAAATGAAATAAAAACATATCATATACGGTAAATTTTCTTTCTTGCAAATTGTGATAGCAGAACTTTAGTTTCATCTCGCTGAGAGATCGTAAATGGAATAGGGATAAATAATACCGAAAAACTGTTATCAACAGTATTGCATGGAATCGTGATTTCATTTAAAACTATTTTTCTTCTACAAAGCTTTTTTGAAATCAAATGAAGTAAACTTACGTTCTGCTTCGGAATGAAATACAAATGTGTTTTTAGTAAGAGTGACATTGACCATGAAAGACTTCCCTCCCCCGTCTTTCTTGGGCAGAGGGGAGCTCGTGCGCAAAGGTGTGTACAAATGCGTTTGGTATGTTATATATATATATATATATATATATATATATATATAGAGAGAGAGAGAGAGAGAGAGAGAGAGAGAGAGAGAGAGCCCAAACAGAGCAGTAAAATACTATCACTGTGTCCTAGAGGAGAATGCTTGATAATATTAATATAACTTTTAAATACGAATAAATAATATCAATAATACAAAATAGATAATTTTAATTTGTACTATATAGAGATTCGAACCTGGGTACGCAGGTTACGGCATCTATCGCCTTGCCTACGATTAGTTATACGAGAATATTGGGGGACAACATAGGGATAGCATTACGCCAGTATGTTAACACGAGGGAGACGGCATGTGGCTGAGGAGAAATCCTATGTTAAATGTTTCCAATGGTATTATGGGGACAAAAGTATTATGGAGACAGAAGTGTTTATAGGGGCACGGAAGAGGTAATGTTAAAATGGTGAAAGGGATAAAGGGACAGCATTTTATAAGGACAAGGGAAAATGTAATGTTAAAATTTTGATTTACAATCAAACATTTCACGCATACATTCCAGCACCCGCGTCTTGATTACTATGAAAACACACCACAAATACAGTTCAACACCCGCTTTTTGATTACTATCCCCCCCTCCCCAATCCAAACACACTCCCAATATCATCCAAATGAAATGGTTAGGAAGTGTGAATACACACACTTTCACAAATGCATATAAACATGCTATCACACAAGGGGGGTTAGATTAAACGAAGGGGTATGAAAAAAAAAAAACATACTTCGTCTCCTCTTCCCTCTCATTCCACAATCTCTTCTTTTCCCTCCTCTCCTCCGCCCACGCCACCTTTAAGTTTGGTTTTAGCAAATACAATTTTTGAACTCCTCCGTAACCAGCAGCATGTGCAAGATTGCTGTAAATTCTAGCTAAAAGGGTCTCCATGATTGCGGTTTTCTGTGGTTGCTTCTCAATAAGTCACCCACCGGTGGAAGCTACTCTTAGATTAGTGTGATAGTAGATTAGACGAAGCTTGATGTGTACGACGAGCAGTTTCTTTTTGAGGAAAAACTGATACTTTTATACAGGGTATCTACTGGCAAGGAGTGGAATAGAAATGTTTCAGTCATTAAGACGCACACCGCACGTCTTGCAGATGTTTTGTCTTGAGATGACACTTCTTGTGCACGATTGATGTAATCCTTTAAGTCTTCATCCTCTGGAAGACTTCTTTGAAGTATTGTAATCTTGTAAGTAGTAGTTATGGCATCGAAATTCCTCTAAGTCGTGGGTAGCAATGTCTGACCATTTGAACAGTTTCAAAGTAATCAACCCTCTTATAGCATCCAGGTACAACTGGTTTAAAAGTCTGTGTCGTAAGGGGCGTAACTGTTCTTTGCATTTCACTTGAATTGAATCTGCTCGAGCTCTTTGTCAATGCGTTATTGTAGCTCAGGAGGTAAACTAAGAATGTTCTCTTCTAAATAAAGTATCCTTCAGGATAATAATCATACGCCACCAAAGGAAGGTAGTGATAGCACGGATATCATATGGCATGTGCTAGGAAAGCTGAGGCTTTGTACTCCCATTCATGGATCTTCACAGCACAGCTGAAACACCCTACTTGTCTCCTCTTCCCGAATAGACAAATCCAACTCTAACTAACGCTTTGGTACTTGGCATTCCATCGAGATCTATGGCCATCATTTAAATGACTTGAGTCACTTTTAGAACCACATTGGCCAGTGTAAGCTATAGGAAATGCACATTCTTCTTTGACTTGTGCATCTCGATGTGCTAATGATATCCAGAATGATTTGCGAATGCATGGATGAAAATATGTACACGCACAACATCGCTGTTACCAGTAAAGCAGAAAGGTCATGCTGCATCGTTTTCGCAAGTAGAGCGGTAAGACACGCGAATGGCATCGCTTTCGATGATAGCCGAGGAGCGGCAAGGTTGTGCTGCATCGCTAATGTCGCAGGGTACGGCTTTTCTCCGGTCGCGAGGCACAGCATCGTACTCCAGTTACTTATCCAACTTGGAGGCCACGTTCAACAATCAGAACGTCATCAGCCACAGTATGCTATCCGAAGTATGCTAGAAAAATACCTTAGATGTCAAATAGCGGCCATTTCGAACTGCTTTCAAGTCAGCGGTTGTTTTAACGTAATAATGACTTTATTAATTGTCACAAGAACTTGATGAATTTTAATAGCAACGATAGCAGTAGTCGAGTCTGTTGAAACTGAATGGTTTAATTTTGTTCTTCTTTTAAAGGTTGTAAGACATTAAAAATTAAAAGTACAGGTATTTCATTGATGGTTCAATTAGCCTCGAATGTTATTTTCAACACCTATCTTTTTATGACGATCTTGTCTTCGCAAATGTAGGCGGACATTCGTTCGTCAAAATCTTAACCAATCTGGAGTGTCATTGCAACCACCTAGAAGTCTCATTCCGAGACAAGTTATTCGAATCGCCTCGGATATAGAAGAGAATGTTACAAATGCACGATCAGCTGTTCACTCAGAACACGTCGTGGATTTTCTACCTAAATCCACATCGGAATATTTCCGTGACGTGAAACAGCTTAAAAAGGGGTAAATCGCTGGAAAATGGCCGATAACTCAGTCACGCGTTGAAGTATGCTAAGCGAAATAGGACCATGTCAGAAGTATTATCAAACCTTTATGGAATTATTTGCACAAATTCAGCGAAAGGAAAGTAAGTTTAGTTTTGAAGATTACAATTAAGCTCCTCCAAAAATAAATATCTCCCTCCAAATCAAACAAAACAAAACAAACAAATTTGATAATGTTTTGGACAAAAACAAATTATCTCTGTCACAAATTCGCTATGATGGTGTGTGCAGGAGGTGTATCAATTAGCGAAGGACACTCTACATGTTTACATGTTGTTGTTGTTGTTGTAGGGTTTAACGCCATTTTTCAGCACAAGATAGGCTATACATGGCGGCCAGTATAAATGGTGGAGGAAGAACCCGGAAAAACCCCGGAAAGAACCACCGATCCACGAGAAGCTACTGGCAAGCTTTCTTACATACCCACATTGGCTGAATCAGAGACTCGAACCCACGCAGACAGAGGTGAGATGGCAGTGATCCGTAACGGAGAGCGCTTTAGACCACTCGGCCACTCGGGGCCCCCATGTTTACATAATATAGACGTTATTTTATCATCAAAATGACTTATTACATCACCTCATCTCATCAACCAATCATATTACACAATGCGCCTGTAGATAAAAACTTATGTTGTTTGTTCATCTGATTGTTCCTAAAAAAAATTGCAGAGACCCAGATCTACTTGTGCATTCTGCGAAGGCAGATCTGAGTCTATGCAGGTTGCAGTTGTACTCGAATTATAGTTGGGTATATATGGTAATTCATTCATGGACTTGAAGTATGTACAAAGGTGGCACATCGCACCAGTTTGAGCCCAGTGACTGAAACACATTTTTGTATACCATACTTCGACTAAAATAGTAAGCAGAAAAAAGGCATCCAAAATTCAGCTTGTTATGCATTTACAATATACTTATAATCCATTTTCAGCTTTTTGAACGTGTAGGTAGCAACATCTTTTTCTTTTTCTTTATTAATTTAAATACACGTTATTTTTGTTCCGTTGATACGAAATTCCTGGGCTTTAACGTAAACACATCAAGAGAAATTCATACCAGACACCGGATCACTTTTATAAAGATACTCCTGTTTGGCATTTGAGAAGACAAAACTTTGGTCGGCATTCGTGTTTAATTCTTTAAAAGTGCACGATCCTTCCAGACTTAAAACTCTGTGATGATCTGTTGTTGTTATGTCGTCTTTCAATTGCAAGCCGTATTGTATTGTCTCGCAGCAGTGAGCTTACTTGAGAGATCGTTTATTTAGACCTTTTGAAAACAGCTTAGAGTCACTTTTCAGAATAAAGCCATGGAGAAGTCTGAGTTCAAGGAATACCTGATGAACATGTTTGCCTCTGGCTTTACCACTCTCGCCATCGCCATCGGTCGAGAAACTGGACTCCTGGAGTTCCTGTGTAAAACTGACCAGCCATTGACTGCTATGGAGATAGCAGATGGTACCAAGCTGAAGGAAAGGTATTGAGAATGGGAAGACCTTACCTTGTACGTAATTTAATCACAGACGTTACTCTATAATTATCCATTCCGAAATTGCTTGTCGTAAAAATGTGTGTAGGTAATTTTTTGTTTAAAAAGACTTGCATCAAAAAACACAAGGCCATACTGCTCCTCGGTGTTTCTGCTATATTTAACACGATTAAGCGATTAATGTTTGGAATATCATCACTGATCCAACAAACCAAATGTTTTCAATTGCGGACGCATTGTTTAAACACATTGATAGGAATCCAACAAACTAAATGTTTTTAATTGCGGACGCATTGTTTGAACTCGTTTGTAGGAATCCAACAAACCAAATGTTTTCAATTGCGGACGCATTGTTTGAACTCATATGTAGTGTTTAGGATATGTGCTCATTTGTACTAATCCTACAATATTACACTTAATGATTATAATATGAACTTAATGTACATAACTGTAATATTAGAGTTTTATTGCTAGAAAATGGTGGATTGTGTATCTAACTGTTAGATGGTCTGTGTTATACAGCTATAAATTATTATCTCAAGTCAGCAGTAGTTGTTGGGAGAGTTTGCCTATGGTAAATTCATGTTAAAATTGGTCGATGAGTTATAGAGGTCATTTGGAAATTTAATTTGGATGGGTCACTATGGAGTTCTATGTGAATTTAGCATCGTTGTGCCACTATGTCAAGGAGAATTTAGTACGAATGGGGCGTTATGTGGATGTATGGGAAATCCATGTTTATAACAGTCTGTATGGAGATAACTCGGACTGTGACATTATGAGGCACTGTATGGATGTATGGGAATTTAACATTAGATTTGGAGCTGAGTAGAGATGTATGTTAATTAAAATTATGGGGTACTTTGGAGATGTATGTGAATTTAACTGTGGGGATTGGGGCGGTAAGTGGATGTACGGAATTAACATTACTGAAGCACTATGTGGATACATGGGATTTAACATTAATATGTTCAGTGGGTATGCATGGGAATTTAGCATTGGGTTTTGGTCGATTTTGGGAATTTACAATCACTTTGGGTCGGATTAGGGTTGTATGGGAATATAACATGGATTCTGGCTACTGATTTTGACTGATTAATACCTATTCTGATTGAAAATTACCTTGTATCTGAATAACACATTCTGACGGATCATCACATATTCTCACTGACTACCCTCCATTTTGACTGGCAAATACCTGTTATGACTGACCGACCAACATCTGTTCTGTTTGACCAACAAGTTTTCTCACTCATTGAGACCTCTTGTGACTGACCAATAGTTACTGTGGTCTGACTGACATAAACCTGTTGTGACTGACTAACATTTATTCTGTTTGACCAACATCCACTGTGAGTGACTTGTAGCTAATGTGATTAACGAGAATATATTTTGGCTGATCAACACTTATATTGATAATCTCCATGCAAAGTTTACAATGCTACATTTGCGTTCATTCGTAATTTATACCATTTTGCAATTTCGTTTATCATATAGTTGAACACTTTACATACAGTAATTACAGTTTAATATTTTTGATATGTCAACATGTTAACATATCATTGTATGTGAATCTGATCAATCAGAATTTAATCCATCAAATTTTTGCAGTGTTCGCTTTACTGATTCGTCGCTACCGTGGGAATTTTCCTTATCCCGCTTTCTGGAACTCTGTTTCTTTTTATTATAATTATCAAGATTTTAACTGGCATGTTTCGAATCATTGGCTAAAGGGCATTGGTGAAATAAAGGTTAAGTCTGTCGGAATACGGCCAATTTGCAGTCTCCTGTCCATAAATGCTCATCATGATGCGTGTAGCAGACGATAACTTTAGTTAATTCGGATCTGCAATTTTTGTAGTAGTTTACAGTTTAAGTTGGAAAGGGTTAATATTGTCATTTAAACTTTCACCATCCACTAAACACCCCAGATTCGTTCTCCATAGACCAGATTAGTTAATTAAAGATAGATTCAGTACATGATATTTAAAAAGGGTATGGCAACATAGCCATGGTGTCAACAATGGTTGCCAAAATATTCATAAAAACGTGTAATGATTATGAATAATATCACTTTCTTCACGAACAAGTTACTTTACACGTCAATGCAAACTTTTTGTAAACAAAGTTAAGGAAAGAAATCACATATTTGCATCAAAATCATTGCTTCTAGGTGAAATAAATCGCAGCTTGCATCTTTATTCGGTTTTTTTTTTTTTTCAAGCTGTATTATCTTCAAAGGAGTAACATTGTAGTACTTAGTTTGCATGTACATGTAAAGGATTTTTTTTTGGGGGGGGGAGAAATTCATCAAATGTACTTTTTCATAGAAAGCGTAACATTTCATAAAATTAGTAAAAGTTTGCATTGACGTGTAAAGTCATTAGACCTAGTTTCTTGACGATAATCCTTCAGTTTTGATATATTCAACAAAGGTACTCATTATCTATATGACCACACGAAACTCCTGGAGTAACTCGGGTCTGTTGTTTCCCAATGTGTTTTTGCACAGAGTTATGGGCATTTCGTTACAATTTTTCTCTAATTTGCTTGTCCTCGTGGAATGCATGATTGAAAAGTTTTAGTTGTTGTTGTTGTTGTTATTATAGGGTTTAACGCCATTTTTCAGCACAAGATAGGCTATACATGGCGGCCAGTATTAATGGTGGAGGAAGAACCCTGGAAAACCCCGGGAAGAACCAGAAAAGTTTTAGTAATATTAGCATATACGTTTAATTGTGCTGCATTAGAGACCTCATGTTTGAGTGTGTGTGTGTGTGTGTGTGTGTGTGTGTGTGCTTTGGATTTTTAACGTAGCTTTAACACTTTTTCAGTCATATCGCTACGAAGTCTGCAGTGTGACAGTTTAAAATGACGTCTAACACTGGGGCATCATGCCGCAGACATGCAGCATCATATCCCATCCAGTCATATTATCCTGACACCAGGCCGACCAATCCTAGCACTCACCTCTTAATGCTGAGCGCCAAGCAAGGCAGCTGCCAGTACCATTTTTATGAGTCTTTGGTATGACTCAGCCGAGGTTCGAACCCGCGACCTCCCGCGTCCGGGGCGGACGCTCTAACCACTAGGCCACCGGAGCGGTGACCTCATGTTTGATTAAACAAAGATATATGCAGAGACTAATTAGAAGCCAACCCACGCAGGCTCACTGCACTAAAGTATCTCTCTAGCTGCAAGTAGCTGTTAACCAGCAAGCAATTTTATCGTCAAAACGATTGCATTAATACAGTGGACCATAAAACTGTATTCATTATTCTACCAACACATACGTACACACACACACACACACACACACACACACACACACACACTTTTCAAAACAAACATTATTACCCTCCCCCTCCTGCCCCCACCCCCACTGCCTTCAATTTCTTCTTTTACTCTCCTGTCCATGAATGCTCATCATGAGACATACAGCAGAGATGATAGCTATAGTTAAAGCAGATCTGCAATATTTGGGGTGGTTTTACGACACTGAGGTCCTAAAATAAGTAACAATAATGAGTTAAACCAACATGTTTTGTATAATTGAAACTATTTGTTTATTTCCCTAAAATACAAATTGAAAGAATCAAAAATAACTTACAGTATGGTGAACAAATTTCTAAAATCCCAAATGTTATGTCAATTCCAATAGTTTCCAGTAATCCTGATGAGTTCCAAAAGTATTCCAGATGATAGTCAGCAACGTAATGATGCGTCCACAGTATAGAAGAAATCGATAAGATATAATCTTAAAATGCCTTTAAATGAATTCGCAGTAATTCCGTATAGCTATTATATATCCAATTAATCTTTAAATGAATATTAGAGCACTGCAATTCCGACGAATGATTAAATTAAATAAATGACTCGGTCCTCTCAGCATAACTCTTCCAAGACTGAAAGTACAATTAAGAATGCCTAATTCTAAGTATTAATTCTCATATATAAATTACTAATACATAATAGCGAAAATGCAGTACGAGCCTTTGAATGAAGCATCGACGTATTTCGAAATCATTTTAGAAGTAAACAAGGGTCACGTGGTTTACATTAGCTAATCAGTTAATTAGGTCCGCTTGACCTTTCACTAGAATCTTTGTCCTCGGATCACGTGATGATTATTTGCACTATAGTACATCTCAACTTAGGAACATTTTCTGAATGAAACAATTTACGCATTATACACGACGCATATGTAATGTGCAGACTACGGTCATTGATATTAGCATTAAAAACGCCATTAACTAAATGACCCTTGCAAACATATTTTTATGAAGATAATACATACAATATCGTTATACATAACAGTGATTTTAAATTTAAATTTGAAAGGATTGTTAATGTTTTTTTTATTTTCACCACTCAACTAATGAATCTAATCCATTCTCACTAGATATGTAAGAGAATGGTTGGGCTGCATGATAGCTGCTAACGTTGTAATCTTGGATACCCAGTCAGCCAGATATCACGTGCCAGCCAACCACAAGGATGGTCTCATGAATCACACAGCATTATCATCCGCTCTGATTCACTGGGCGCGAAGATTTGACATGACGAAAGAGGTGTTTTCAGCAGGTGGACCGCAAGGTAAGAGATTTCCTTGCTAAAATAAGGCTAGATACAATGAAACCTGATATTTCAGTCAAATATGCAAATTTATGAAGATTTGTAAAATTAATTCCGAATTACTGTCCGCGCACAAACGATCGATTTTTTCTAGCAAAAAATATTTTATAAATAAAAGCTTTGGATTGCACATTATATTGTACACGATCTTATCATTCAAAATCGACCCAATGGCGGTCACCAGTCTCCCTCAAAGACAGCGCGAAGCCATGCCACGAAAACCGAGAGACATTTCAGATTATGCATGAGACGGATCAAATATGTAGATGGCAAGGTGGGTTGTCAAATTAAAATTGACATTTATCTTTCTTACGTATCAGATTTCCTAAATCCTTGAAGGGGATTGGTCATTAGAAAAGGTCATACCTATGTATGTTATTCATGAGGTGAATAATTCTATCAGACATGATCTTATTTCAAGACGATTAACAGCACAGAAACTTCCCATTTTGAAAGGCTGTTTAGAGATAACGAACAAAGAGTGATCATTATGTCACGCCACATTCTTATATTTTGGAAACTTGATAATAAGAAAAGAAATTCAGTATTAAATGGAAACCGCACAGTGCAATCTGCATTTGTATCTCTCTTATGTATAGCCTGAAAAGTCTCCTTCACTGTTTTGTTTACATGTCCTGGTACTCTGCATGAGACAGACTGCAGGCCGTGGCAATAATATCCTTAGTATTGTGAGGTAATAGCGACTGACATTCAATATAATTATGCATACTTATGATCACACTTGGAATATAATTACTCCCCTGCCTATTTTCTAACGAGTGTTATTAGGGTTCCCTATTATTTACTCAAACGTGTGTTGGAAGCGAAACACTTTGAAAGAATTATATTTTATTTCTATATAGGTTTTGCACGAGAATGACTCGATATGTAAATAACAATCTGTATTTCTACCAGGCTGTTCAACAACCCTGAATCAATTGAACTTTATCATAAATATGCTTTCTTTCGATTTGATTGAAATCAGGTATTTAACATTTTTTGATGCCAGAAAAGTCGCAGAAAGTTGCAGTGCGTGGAATTGGTCATATCTCGAAAGCTACTTAACGGACCGTTACCAGTGAGTTTTCTATCGACATTTATTTCAACAAATATAAGCTAACTGCTGTAGTTACCTAAGGTCACGTGTTAGGTCCTTAACGATTTCTTACTTATATCAACGATATCACAGTCATTTAGAGACGTTATTTGATTACGATACTTAGAACTTCTTCCACAGACCCTTTACCAGGTAATGATTCTAAATAATGAACTTAAAAAATTCGTAGTGGGCAGTAAAACGACTGGCTTTTCATTTGTAATACCTTGAAAAATTACATTTATTAATTAGAAACAAGCAAACTGACTTTCCATTTCTTTGTTCTCTTTTGATAATGTGGACTTGCTTTCTGTCAAAGGTTTGGTTTGGTTTTGCGGGCTATAACGCCATTTTTAAACACATGATAGGTTATACACTGTGCAAGTATTTTTGATAGAGGTAGAACCTGGGACTAATAACCGATCTAATGGAAGCTACTGGCAAGCTTTCTCACATACCCACGTTGGCCAAGCAGAGACTCGAAGCCACGCGGACAGAGTTTAGATGTGACTGATTTGTAAAGACAAGTGTATTAGACAATTCTACCACCTATTACCCCCCCCTCCCCCGCAACGGTCAGAGACACCTAGGACTAAAATTATCTTCTGATGACAAAGGGACTAATAATATTAATACAATTATTCAGAACGTATCGAAATATTTATCTCTGTTACTTGCATCTTCCCTACACCTAGGTGAATATAGATATAGTTAGCACGTCGGAACCTAAGGCTTGCGAAGATGTGTTATTTGCGTCTAAATTTAAAAAAAAGTTAAATTAGCTATGGGTAAACTATGTACACTATTATACATCAAATTATAGAATACGCTTCTGGGATAATTGCGCAAAGGAAGGTTCAGAATTAAAATGGAAGCTGCACGAATCTAGTTGTCCTGTTGATTGTTCTGGAGAGTTTATTTATGCGGAAACTGGTTGGGAAACTCTTTAACAACAAAGTAATAAAGAGACATTGCCTAATGTAATAAACCTAGAGTATGTGCTATCTATATTCTCGTTTCCGTTTATACCTTTGTTAAATTTTGGTGATTATTTATTGATTATTTACTGAGTCGGTGTTGGGAAGATATTTCTGAGCCCGTGTAATTAGCCAATTTCTGCGGGCAGACGTCATAATATACAGTATTCACGCGACTTTATGATAGCGTTGGTTTCGTAAAATGGACTCACCCTAATTTCTTAACATAAGGAATTATTTGGATATATTTGGTATATGTGTTTAGTGATTTGAGATGCGGATAATTCTTTGTATTAAGTGTTTGTGTCGTGTTTTATTTTGCATTGCGTGAAGTAGCAATATTTGACTTTGAAAGGCTTACTGATGAAACACGCAAATGTGAAACAAGAAAAACCATGCAAGTGTGAATTTTTTTTAGAGCTTTGTGATGTGTGGTCATTAGGCGATTGGAAAAAATTTATTGTTTGCACGTTGAAACATACTTCAGTTGTTAATGACAGTTGTCTTGAGTTCCTTTGAAATAGGGGAAATAAGCGCTTAATACTACGCTCAAGCATGCGTTTGATTCGTTCAGTATGAGACCACGTGCTTATAACACTATATTAAATGATAAATAATAAAACTTTTTATTCCACAAAGGAGATATGAAGAATTTAAATACCGTCTAGGCAACTCTTAAAGCATAACACCAGTCCTTTTTAGAGTTCAGATATTTCAGTCTGCTTGTTTCCTATCTACAATTGTTCTTTTGGAAGTCTTTCCCTGACGATATCCAAAAGTCTTCTATCTTTTATACAACAACAACAACAACACACACACACACACACACACACACACACACACACACACACACAAACACACACACACACACCTCTACTAATCCAAGTAAACGGACACCGCCTTAATATGCTATTGGCAAACACCAACTTAATATCTTACACACTAAGCTTAAACATGCATGTTTCCCCCTAAAATCCGACCTTATTCATTGAACTTTGTTAACTCTCCGATGTGTGAATGTGATAAGGATAATGTTAAGCACTATCTTTTATAGACCGGTTCTCTCACTGTACTTTTCCAATCAAATGCTAACTTTATTATTGGAAGATGACGTTGAACAAATTAATGAGAAAATTCTGTAATATTCCTAAATATTTATAAATATATCCATAAAACGGGACGATTTTAGAACTTATAAAAATAATCTCAGTGCTAAATCTATGAAATAACCGAAGTGGACAATAGACGATGTAAATAGCGAATGTGTCTTTCCCTTTGTCCTGTTATTGACGATTTACCTAGCTATAGATGTCTATATTTTTTGTTTTAACTTTCAAACAGACTATAACGCGTGTAATCTCTAAGAATGACTCGTATACGCTAGTGTTGTGATATTATCATTGTGTCAAGCATTGCTTGTTCTCAGTAAACTGCCAATCGTCGTAGTTATTTCCCATGGCCCAGTCGCTTAGTGGCGTATGCGTCAGTTAACACTGATGGAAATTGTTCACAGCAGGGACAGTGTTATACGATATCATTAGTTCATACTGAAATGTCACTGTGCCAGAATCACTGCTTCTGTCATCGGGTGCAGTTTTATTTTACAGACTGTGTAAAGATAAGACACTCACCCGTATGAATGGAATGTGTAGCTTTAACTACTGGTACATTTACTTTCACCGTCACCCAAGAAGACTAACTATTTTCCCCAAATTGTGCAGTATCAAAGAAGCATACAGTATGTACTGTCGCAGTGAATCATAAAGGATAGAGCTGAAATATATCTGGCTTATTTTTAAAATGTAAAATATGGGAGCAATCATGTTTAGGTGTAGTTGCCACCATGGTGATAGGTCACAACCACTATTATTTAGAGCGTTAATAAATAATCGTTGAAACATAAACAGATAGTGAAATTGTAAATCTACAGTACTGCATTTTCAAGCACGAAGTTGTCACTATATGTGATGCAGATTAATAAATGTTTACTTGTTTCGGCAAAGTATGGCTTTAAGGCCAAAAAAATACTGGTGGCATGATCCTGCGACTATCGTGCGTCGACTGTTGGTCAAGAATCGCTTTGTTTCAACCTATTGTTAAAAACCAATAAACCAGTTTCAACAAAACTTACATGCAACATCCGGGCAGGAATACGTCTTACCTTGGTACAAATGCCAACGATCTGCGATAAAATATGGCAGACGTTTTCACTAAAAATAATTTTAAAAAAAATCTTTAAAAGACTCCATCTCTGCAATCGCTCAACAAAATTTGCCCCGAATTTACAGAAAGGATTTTGAAATAAAGGCCTTTCACACTTGTACAAATAATGCAGATTCATAATCAGATCGCAGTCACAAAAAGAGAACAAAGATAGAACAGAATTTTACCAGATTTGACAGAAAGCGTCACGGCATTGAGGACTTTCAAAGCTAGGAAAATGATGATGTGCCATCAAATATGAATAAAAGTGCCTAAAATCAAGAACCCTTGAAAATTGTTTGGTTGACAACACATGTAATCAACAACATTAGAATAAATTTGTGCAGAAAACATTCCGCATTGTGAGATTTCTTGGCAACATCTCTTGCATTTGTCGACTTTACAGATACTGGTGAGCAATCTCGGCTGACTAGTTTTTATATGTAAACACCAATTTCGTGCTTCCGGCTAATCATATTTCCCACCAATGGATGCATTCTATTGACAGGGCATGTAACATGATTTTCAATTAGCTGTATATGTTGGTGTTTTTCCATTTTAGGGTTTCCATTTGCAATAGACCCGCGCCTGTTAGATTGGTTGGATTCATTGCGAGAGCAGAGCAAGGACCGTGTCATTGCAACTGATATTCTTCCAGTTCTCGAGGAACTGGGAATGAAGCAAAAACTGGGTAAGTTTTATTGGTTATGTTTATAAACGCGGATGGCGGTTTTTTCCTTTGTTGAATGCACAATTGGAATGTATCTCTGTCGTATCAAATGTGACGCGATCAGCGAGACTAGATTTTTCGAATGTTTGTTTCTTTTTGTTGTATGTGTTTTTTTGTTTTTTTTTCATAGGCATCCCCTGCCAGCATTTTAAAACTTTCGTTGTGATTTTTTTTAATCCTGCAAATACGAATTAATTCTTCATCATGATGCTTTCTTCCAAAATATATTAAAATGTCAATCGGAAGTTGACATATTGTGGCCTTCTGGACATAATTTTTGTCCTTGTAGATTTCATAGGGACACAAGTGCAGGCTATCAATAATATGTCCGTCTACTGGAGATGTTTCACCCTACCTCGAGTCGCATTTAAGGATTCAGTTATTTTGACCGATGTTCCATGTATTGTCCCGTCGTGTCACACGAAACGTTCCGATACAATTGTTTGAAAGATCCTGTCACCTTTACCAAACATATGTGTTGGAGAAGACGCTTCATCTTCTTGTACTGTTAGGTAGAATTATTTACTTTTTCTTTGTGTCGTTGTATGGTACGTAGATGAATTCTACATCTGTTTTTTGATATGCCATAATTACTACTCAAGTATATGACAAACATGCAAATAATAATTTTTCATGAATTTAGAGCCAAAGTTTAACGCATTTATAGTTAAATGTCCTTTAGGACTGTACTTTGACTTAAAATTACTGGGGATAACATTTATTTACTGTCGTATATTATTTCGTATTGTATAACCAGTTATCTTAGTGTGTAGTCATTATTTTCTTATTGTATAACCCTTATTTCATATTGCCGCATATTATACAGATTTTAATTTCATTTATTTATATTTAAATCTTCAAAAAGAATCTGGAAAATGTCAATTATATCATTTCAGAGTCTGGCATGAAAGTTGTGGATATTGGTTGTGGATCAGCCAACATATCTTGTGCTATTGCCAAACTTTTCCCGAATTCAACCTTTATTGGCCTGGAGTATACAGAATCCGTGGTAGAGAGAGCAAGAGAGAACGTCCGCCAGAATGGGGTCACTAACATGACAATAGAACAAGGAGACGCTCTGAATCTCCCTGATTCCTGGACAGGGCAGTTTGAGTGGGTGTTTGTTTATGAAGTCATACACGATCTTCCAGACCCGAGGAAGGCCTTTTCAGAAATAAGACGAATCCTGAAAGACGGTGGTAAATGTTGGATATTTGAAGTTAATGCGCACAGCACACACGCGGACAATGTCGGGGACAAAGTTGCCGCCATGTTATATGCGGCGAGCATGTTTGTTTGCCTGCCATCGAGCATGTGCTGCCCACCTTATGTTGGATATGGTACTTGCTGGGGTATCGAAGAATGCGAGAAGGCTCTTGTAGAATCAGGTTTAAAAGTTATAATGAAGAAATCAGCCACTGATGGGTCCGAATATTTGTTTGTTTGCGATAAATAGGATGCGTTGCACAGACCGTCGATCTCCAAAAATTTAACAGAGATTTTTTAATTTGAAAAGATATAAAAGGGATTTGGCATCAGGAAAAGCCCAATTTTGTATCTCCTGAAGACGATGGTACATGGAAACGTTATGATATATGTACTACGTACAGTGCTTACCTGATGACGAATGAGAATGGATCAAGCTTGTCCTTACTAGAAAGGGAAGAGTCAGTTCATTGATGCGGAATCTGATGTTGAAAATACTTGTTTGGTTTGCTTAAATTTCTTCGACTTTCAGTCATTGAAAATAAAACAAAATCCACAAATATCAATGTTTCATGCGTTCATGCGTTCATGCTGGAATATTTTGGACTCTGATGGACTTGTTCCACCATTTTATGTAATAACGACTCTTCCTTGAATATAAACATTATGCCATGATATTGTGAGCACATTGTGTCTCTATATCAGTCAACTACTTGATGTCACTAACGTTACGCGCTTATACTTGCAAATATGATTCACTCAGTCTAATTGCATGAATTATTTATTGTCATGCTCAAATAAGTATATTTCATGTTTACAGTTAATTAAATATTTTGTTTGAACACAAGGCAAACTTACAAACGAGAAAAGAGGAGGGTAGTTGTGTCTTGACCAAGTATCCTATTTCTGTCATGTAATGAAATGCACGATTGCAGAATTATTGCAATGATGACAGTTTTGACATACATATCATTATTAGATCACCTGGCCGTAAGGTCAACTGAGGTTGTGAAATGGTCATCTGTCACGCGTTGTCCAGTCTGATTAAAATCAGGTATCAGCTGTCATAGATGAAGATCTGATAGCGTAGGCATTGGGATCATGTTCTTGGGACCTATGTTATTTATCATAATGGCTAATTTTATCAGCCAATCAGATGAAGTCTTATATCTGCGCGTTTGGGAGACTGAGCAACGTGGCTGAACAGTGTGTGCAGAACGATTTGATTCTCATTCAGATTTCTGAAAGCTGCATCTCCATTGGCTAATTCAAAGGTCACCAGAACATGACACTTAGAAGGTCACTTTGAGATCTTCACGTACGACAGTGCAGACCTAAATTTAATCAAACTGTCCGTTGTCAGTTGTCTGTTTGTGTCATCCGTTCACAACTGCTATTTGTAAATTCTTCTCAAATACAGCTCAACAGATTTGACCAAATTGTTACACAAAGCATCCTGTGAGCGCTTTTAAAATTTCGTTCAGATAAAATGTCTATCAGCCATCAAATTTGGCCGCTGTTACTAAAAACACAACACCAAAATAGATAACCCATTAAACGATTTTTCAAAATCCGTTTAACAGAGCATGGCATAATGTGAAAGAAATATTTTTTTTTCATTGATGGCTTTA
Organism: Megalonaias nervosa; assembly: GCA_016617855.1. Classification (NCBI taxonomy): domain Eukaryota; kingdom Metazoa; phylum Mollusca; class Bivalvia; order Unionida; family Unionidae; genus Megalonaias; species Megalonaias nervosa. The sequence continues at coordinate 5,034 of JAECUM010011545.1, read as the reverse complement.
AGTTTTAAATCATGGATGCCAATGCGACGTCAAATATGGCCACCATTACCAGAAACAAAACATCCCCCCACAAAAAATAACCCCAAAGAAAGAATCCTCACATGATCTTTAAAGTCTATGCGATTAATATTGATCCAGATTCTAATATGGCCACCATTACTAAAGGAAAAAATACAAAACCTTGTCAACATCATATTCTTAGAAATCGCTCAACAAAATTTGACCAAATTAGACTAAAAGCATTATGGCATGATCATCTTTCAATATAATTCGAATGATGTCGAGCAGTTATCAGTTATAACCGCTGTTACAAATATAGAAAAAAAAGACTTCACAAAAATTATTTACAAGAAACGCTCAAAAGAATTTTATCGGATTTGACAGAAAGCATCCTGACATAGATGGTGTAGAGAATTGGTTCAAAAGGTACCGGTCTGCCATAAAAAATGACCAGTATCACTTTAAATAAATCTTTGAAAAGACGAGCGGAGAGGATTTTCTCTTGTGCCATCCTACCACTTTCTGGACTTATGAATGATGGGTAAAGAGAGAGAGAGAGAGAGAGAGAGAGAGAGAGAGAGAGAGAGAGAGAGAGAGTTTGTTTTATGGTCGGTAGTACTGTTATTAAAGCAGAATAAGGACTTAGATAAACTGTAAATATAATAACATATTTTAATTACCTCTTGTTGGTTCGTCTTTTAGCTTTGTTTCTATTCCACACTAATTTCCATATGTCGGTATGTGAATGGCTGAGCGTTCATGTGAATGATTAAGTTCACCATGTGTTTGTAGTGCTGTACTTTGTTCATTAAAACCATCTTCATGTTTAATTCATATGTGTGTCATATTTTGATTTAATCAATGTGAATAAAACTAGAAACTCAAAAACGAAAACAATCAACTTATCAATATGCAAAGGTGGTTGCAAATAGCAACAAATGACACAGATCTACATTTTGTAGCGGACACACTCGGAATGGATGTGGGAAGTACACAGTTGCCTGTAGTCAATCTTAAACTCCGTTCAAAGGGCAGATGTATGTATTTGTATGTGAATGAATTATATGTACAGTATGTACACTGTATCAATGATATATCACTCGTTGTATAAACGACAAAATATAATTTTTCGTTCAGGAATGAGAAGAAAAAAAAATATCCTTCATTGCGTATCGGTGTTAGATAGAAAACTGTCACCCTCGGGATAAGAATTTTTTGCTCTCTGGAGGAATTTCCCTATCATTCACTGACACATAGGAATGATTATATTGTTCCTAGATAGTTTGGTATGTCCTGTGTTGAAACATGAAGCTGTCTGTTACACATTCTATTTATTTGGAAGAACAGTTGGTCTTCGAATTATAATTTGTATAAAAATCTCAGCATTATTATTTCCTCCAACGTCTGAGAGTATTTTTTAGGCGCAACAAATTAAAGATGCATAGTCTTACTTAGAATGAACGAAATTATTTCTTCTTTTTCTCTAAATTAATTCCATTAAGATAAAAACTATGTGATAAACATAATCTGAAATGGGTAATGATTTAATAATAAATTTACGACACGCGTTGGATAATGTACGCCTTTTGCGAGCCTTGGCGAACCAAAGCTTATTATTATTCAACTCTTCCCACAAATTCAACATTAAATCATTACCTATTTGAGGTCTCCCGTGTGTGTGTGTATATATATATATATATATATATATATATATATATATATATATATATATATATTGTTACGAGGTCTGTGCTCTTAAAATGAGTAACATAAGAGTGAAAGACAACCAGCTTTGTAAACTTTAACAAGTAATTTATTTCCCTAGAATACAAAGTGAAAATCAAAAGAGACGGTATTGCGAATTAAATCCCAAAATAATCCAAGAATTCGATCAGACACAAGTCATAGTAATTTAAAGTCCTGAATAAAATTCAGTAAAAGCCCCGAAGAGATCCAAAACTGAAGGCGATGACGTGTCTGTTATAGCCTACGGAGTGCTGATGTGTCAACAGTTTCTTGAATAACAGAAATATTATTCCAGGTTTGAATTCAGTATAAATTCCAGTGAAGGTCTTGATCCAAGAATTTTATCAGAGCACTTTTTTTTTTCCAGAGAAAATAATCACTTGAATTCAGTAATTTGAAGAATATAAAATTCAGCCCAAAACTGGTCAAAACATAATATAACTTGAAGGTTGTAGATGTTAAAGCACGACTGACCAAATCCTCACAATCACAAGATTATATAGTTCTTTACCTAACCTCTGGTCATAATTAGCATTTTCTATTTAAAAAAACATTACCTAGAGGAAAATGACCTTCTAGGATGATCTAATGAGCCTTGTTTATTTACAACACAATAACCTGTAAAATTCACTTAGGAAACTCCAAAATCCTGACTCAAATCAACATATTTACTCCTCCTCGTTTACCTGAATAAAAATCCTGATATTAAGTTCATACACATAGAGAATAATGAAGCTATTATTAGTTATTTACATAATGAAAATAAATTTTTTTTTAAAAAAGTCAATCAGGTCAAGCAGATATGAACTCATTTTTGGAAAAGGTCAAGTCCAGCATACAATGTTACATTACAATAGCATGTAATAAAAAAAAAAATTAAAACTAACAAACAAACAATTAAATTAAATATACATAACACTTCAACTCACAAAGAAAAAGAAAGATTTACGCAGTAAAGCTACATGTGGTTCAAAAAATCATAAGATGAAGTCCTATGAATGACACATAGTATACATGAAACAATACATTTCTATACACATGAAAGTGCATCTGCTATTAAATTGTCTTTTCCCTTAATGTGCCTGATGTCAATGTTACATTCTTGCAACATCAAACTCCACCTTAATAGTCTCTGATGTTTTGTTTTTTTATCTTAACGATAAAAGTAATTGGATGTGATCACTAGACACAATAATCTGAGAAGGAGCTGAACTAATGTAAACTTCAAATTGTTGTAATGTCAGTATCAAAGCCAAACATTCCTTCTCGATTGTGGAATAATTTCTCTGGTGCGTATTTAATTTCTTAGAAAAATAGCACACTGGATGATCAACACCATTTTTGTCTTTTTGAATCAATACTGCTCCAACCCCAACATCACTTGCATCAACAGACAGTTTAAATAATTGGCTGCAATTTAGAGCTGTAAGAACTGGCGCACTCTTAATTACAGCCTTTAACTTATCAAGAGCCTCCTGACATTTTTCATACCAATGAAACTTGGTTTCTTGCTTAATAAATTGTCCTGGTTTCAGCAATTATGGAAATATTGGAACAAAATTTCCGATAGCATCCAGCCATACCCAAAAATCGCATCAGTTGCTTTTTACTGATAGGCACAGGGAATTCAGAGATAGCCTTGATCTTAGCATCTTTACGTTTAACTTGTCCATGCCCCATGATATGTCCTAGAAATGTTACACAAGCACGGCAAAACTCACTTTTAGATTAATTAATTGTCACGTTTGTATCAGTGACTCTGTCAAAGAATTTCCGAATTGTTGCTAAATGATCTTTCCGGGTGTCGTTGTAGATGGTGACATCATCGATATAAGCATCACAATTATCTAGACCAGATGTAATCATGTTCATTAAACGTTGAAAAGTACTAGAAGAACCTTTCATCCCAAACTGCATCACTTTATATTGATGAAGTCCATCTGGAGTCCCGAATGCCGAAATTACCTTTGCCCTTTCCGTCAGTGGAATTTGCCAAAATGCTTTCAGAAGGTCAAATTTGGTGACATACGTTGCATTTCCAATTTTATAAATGCAGTTATCGAGTCTTGGTAAAGGAACTGAATCTGTTTTAACCACATTGTTTACCTTTCTATAATCAGTGCGCATGCGGAAAGTATTATCTGGTTTAGAAGCCAAGAGTTGGTCTCTAAAGATTCAACAAATATCACAGATTCGTTAAAACGCATTTACGCACGTAGAAAGTAGACATGTCCGCGTCTTCTGTGGGTGGATCCAGGGAGAGAATTTGTCGAAGCCGTTGCTGCGTTTTTGGCCAAGCACCATGTGCGGGTTCACAACATGCATCGAGATCAATCCATATGAGAACGATCCAACCGTGTACTTGAGGAATGATAAATCGTGTGTCAGTACCCGCATAAATATTTTATTCGGTCTCATGAATGGGTGACCGACGCAGTTTAGCTCGGTTGTAGCAATGTTGAATAATGATATTACACATATGATCAGGTTAAAAAGGCGGACTCGATTCGGCAGAAAACAGTCGTGGGTGAGAACCGGTTTCACAACCATCCATGTTAGACTCGTGCGGAACAATTTGGTTCGGTATTTATATGCCTAGGTGGAGTCAGACGGTGGACAACGTCGTGCTACTGACACCGTACTGCGGCTTGATCGAATCGAATCGTAATAGAAATCGTACATGAGGAGCCTTGACAAATCCATCACAGACGTAAACGGGTTTCGTTAACCACATATTGGGTTTCTTTTATGTACGGCAATGAATTCGCCATCAAATATCTTACATCACCTGAATGGAAGTTCGGCCCTCAACCTGTGCAGTTTTCGTTGATCACTGTCCCGGAAAAGTTCGACGCCAATTCGTTTTCGTTGATTTTCCAGGGTTTTCCCGAATTCAGAATTATTAATTAATTTGAATAACTCGTTTTCAAATTTGTTCCTGGCGGCCGTACGCAGATCCTTATTCACTTGAATGAAAGGGGCAATCGACACACGTTGGTGAAATCGCATTACCCGATGTATTCGTGACAAACGTATTTCAAACGGCAAGTACAACATTACACCCAGAATCGTCCACAAGCCCTCACTGGTACGTTGACAACCACTGGCGGGAAACTGATAGTGCTTCCGGAGCTAGTGGATGTGGTGGGTGAAGCTCATCCGGTTATTCCAAGTCGACTTGCAAAGAAGTATCCGTCGTCGCTGTTGTGTTGTACTCGTGTGTGTGTTCATGGACATCCACGTATGCGTGATCTATCCATGTAAACTCGCCTAGGAGCATTGGCTGCA
>JAECUM010011544.1:0-35760 GCA_016617855.1 Megalonaias nervosa | reverse complement strand
TGATTGTAGTGTAGTGTGACTATAAACACTCACTCTTTACTGATGTGTGTGTGTGTGTGTGTGTGTGTGTGTGTGTGTGTGTGTGTGTGTGTGTGTGTGTGTGTGTGTGTGTGTGTGTGTGTGTGTGTTTTTGCATGCGCGTTCGTTGGTGTGAATAGTATATGGGTGTGTGTTTTTCTTCTCTTCCTTCGTTGGTGTGATAGTATAATGTGTGTTTTATGCTTGCTCGTTCGTTGGTGAGGATAGTATAGTGTGTGTTTTATGCTTGCTCGTTCGTTGGTGTGGATGGTATATAATATGTTTTTTTCTCATCCCGATTGTGTGGATGGTATGTTTGTGTGTTTTATGCTTGCTCGTTCGTTGGTGAGGATAGTATATTGTGTGTGTTTTATGCTTGCTCGTTCGTTGGTGTGGATAGTATATGGGTGTGTGTTTTTCTTCTCTTCCTTCGTTGTTGTGATAGTATAATGTGTGTGTGTTTTATGCTTGCTCGTTCGTTGGTGTGGATAGTAAACTGTGTGTTTTATGCTTGCTCGTTCGTTGGTGAGGATAGTGTATTGTGTGTGTTTTATGCTTGCTCGTTCGTTGGTGAGGATAGTATATTGTGTGTTTTATGCTTGCTCGTTCGTTGGTGAGGATAGTATATTGTGTGTGTGTGTTTTATGCTTGCTCGTTCGTTGGTGAGGATAGTATATTGTGTGTTTTATGCTTGCTCGTTCGTTGGTGAGGATAGTATATCATATGTGAAGTGAGTGTAAGGCATGTTTTCCTTCACGTCCGTGCTTGAAGTATATAAAAGCATAGCGTTCGTCATTCGCGCCATTCTACACAGAATAAAAAAGAAAAAAAAAATGGATTTAATCAACAAGTTAAGAGATAGTTGGTGCTGGATGGTAGATGCAGTCTATGTAGTGGAAAAACTTCAAAAGGAGTGGAGGTTTGAAGTCAGCCTAGACTTTATGGCGAGACTCAAAGCAGCAAGTTATCATTTGCAAATGATAATAATGGAAGAAGCGGATAAGTTGAGAGGTTTCAACTATCCAAAATATGTGAGAGTAGGAACCTTGAAGGAGAGTTTGGATATTGTAGTTGAATTGGAATCTTTTTTGGAAGGTATCTTCTCTTTAACAGAATGGCCTTTTGTCAAAAAAGGCTTAGACAATATCAAGAAAGCGGAAGACCTAATGAGAAAAGTACTGAAAGAAGAAGTGGAAAAGATCAAGGAAACGTGGAAGAAAGAAAGAAAGGACAAAGAAAACCAAAAAAAAGAAAGAAGAGTTTGAGAAACTAAATCAGAACTGGATGAAAATCCAACAAAAATTCAGAGCGCTCGGACATCCTGACTGGATGCCCGAAGAAGAAAAGAGAAAGAAGAAAGGAATTATTGAGAAAGTCAGGACATGGTGGAAGAACTGGAGAAGATAAAAGAAGAAGAAGAACCCAAAGGCCCTTTTCAGGGCCACTTCCAATGCCTCGAAAAGATCTTAATTTTCATTTGGTCTCCACCCTAAACGAATATATATATATAAAACCCTTCCTCTACTAAAAAACACGAACGCTCTTGATTCGTGTTTGTCTATAGCTCTCTCTCAGGTAGCCTGACGTCACAGTACTTCTCTTTTTGCTACATTGTTACCAGTGTGACGTCATGCCACCTGTCGCTTATCGCTCTACAAACCCACAGTCTACTAGTAGCCGCTCTACAAAATTTCCATTGACGCTATACAGGCCCAGGGTGTTCTAGTCCCTCTACCTAATTTTCCATTGACGCTATACTGGCCCAGGGTGAGATTTTATTTCTTGACGCTATACTGGCCCAGGGGGGGTCTGTAATGCTAATTCCCATTGACGCTACGGTAACCCCATATACTACTTGTGTGTTAGGGATTGATTAAGATAAATGCAATAAACTGACAACGAACAGTGAAAAACTAGTATCTAACTAGCCTGATCGCTTTCGACTCTTACTGAATCTTTTTCAAAGGCAAATACAAAACATAGACAAGACAAGCAAATAAAACAGAAAAAAACCGTTGTGTTTGCAAAATTTTACATGACTATTTCTACAAGAATTAAACCTTTAAATTTATTATATTTCGACTAGTTTATTTCAATTTGTTGCGGATGCTGGAAAATATTTTATACTTTTAGAGTAAATCCAGGGGACACCTCCAGAATGATCCAAATCGGGCCCTGCCTTTGCTAAGGCCGCTACTGGCCTTATTGATTCAGTTGGAGAGAAAGACTGGGTGTGGTGCGTAAAGCGGCATTCTGACATTTTGATATTAAATAATCTGTTTTTAGACCCTTACTAAATGGTTTTACAAAACAGGAAGACAGAAAGAAATAAAAACAAAGTATTAGATTACAGTGTACGTATTCTTCCTAAACAAAAGTGTACTGTACAGTCTTGACAGGCTATCGCAACTTTGTATCATTGGTATTGCGAATACTATTAAGATACCATAGAATGTGTACACTATGTATCATTGGTATTGCGAACACTGTTAAGATACCATAGAATGTGTACACTATGTATCATTGGTATTGCGAACACTATTAAGATACCATAGAATGTGTACACTATGTATCATTGGTATTGCGAACACTATTAAGATACCATAGAATGTGTACACTATGTATCATTGGTATTGTGAACACTATTAAGATACCATAGAATGTGTACACTATGTATCATTGGTATTGCGAACACTATTAAGATACCATAGAATGTGTACACTATGTATCATTGGTATTGCGAACACTATTAAGATACCATAGAATGTATACACTATGTATCGTTGGTATTGCGAACACTGTTAAAATCCCATACAACGTGTACAATTAACCGTTACAAAGTCCCAGGTTCTTGAAGAATAATTGGTACAAGTTCAGTTTTCTTTTTCTCACTTACTCCAGACTTACCCTTATTCTCTCCTTCATGCATGAGAGAGAGAGAGAGAGAGAGAGAGAGAGAGAGAGAGAGAGAGAGAGAGAGAAAGAGAGAGAGAGAGGTATCAAAGAGAAAGAACAGAGATCTCGAGGAAATTATGTCCAATTTTTAATTCATTTAGAATACAAGGACTGTGTTGATATTTGTTATTGTCGGTTTATTACATCGCTAATGAGTAATCAGTGGAAATTCATAACAGATAGAGAGAATGTAGAAAAGATTGCCTACTGTTGAAAACATAACATAATGTTGAAACAATATATATATATATATATATATATATATATATATATATATATATACGGGAATCAATGCGCCATGGGCAGATCAAAATTTGATATGACAATAGTATTCGTATATCAAATCGCTTTATACAAACACTTTAAAAGCCATGTTATTATATATATATATATATATATATATATATATATATATATATATATATATATATATATATATATATATATATATTGTCAGAACTCCCCTCCCAGCTTTGTTGGGGTGGGTGTTATGGGTTTGGTTATCGTCATCTAAAGGTGATCGCCGACGGTGTAATTTGCCCGGGACGAGTAAATATCAATAGAAATTGAGAAATTTACAGGTGGAACAGATAAAGAGCTGAGCAGGTATATAGAACAGAATAACACGAGTCCCCGTTACGAATAAAGACAAAATTTAATCAAAATTTCTAACAATAAAGTTCATAAACAAAAGTAATAATACATTACGACTGAAAGATACACTTCTTTCTTTTTGACTTAACTTCTTCAACGAATTTTCAAATACAAAGAAATGATGATACCAATAGCCGATCTGTTAAGCGACAGAATTTAAATCATCATTAGATCAAGTGAAATATATCGAAAACCTGATGGTCTTGATTCAGTCCAAATTCCACAGCGACTATCCCTTTTGACTTCCTTGTGCCGGTAAGTTTGGGTCTTCTCCACTTTGGACTTCCTTGTGCCGGTAAGTCTGGGTCTTCTTCATTTTTGACTTTCTTTTCCAAATCCTCAGGTGCCTCGCCTCTTACGCCCCTTTCAACTCTGTGTCCACTTTGGGTTCGTAATACGTAATACGTAGAGCTATCTCGCCCTTCCAAAATAACAAAAATAAGCAACCTAAATCTTTCATCACATTATACTGGGGGAATAGATCAATACCTTCCCCCCTCGTTAGGTCAGATACCCTCTATCCTAATTTCAAACATATCCTACGGCTATCTAGTCTAACTGGCCATGACAGACCGTAACAACCTAGTTTCACAAAATTAATGGTCAACTAATGGCTATTTCAACCTCCCACCAAGACATTAGTTCCAGACTAGTCTCAATTACACAAATGAATGAAATTCCTTGCACTACGGTATTTATAACGACAATCAAGTGGTTATCATACGTGAACTCATATATAGGTCGGAGAATTCACACGGATTCTCGCATCTCAACTAAAATAAGGCATGAAATTCTAGATACATAATTCCCTATAATAAACGAGACTATACGTTCAGACAAGTCGTCAACGTTTATGTAAAGAAAAATATCATTGTACGGACTCAGATAACGAACTCAACACAGGTATACCATATCAAGAAATTAAATCTACGAATTTAAACAAATAAATCCTTGCAAATACAAGGATATAAATCAAACAAATCATCATAGTAGTATCAATGAATTACATAAGATTGTTGCAAATACCTTGTTTTCCCAAGCTCTCACTTCCAGAACGTGTCTGTCAATTTTTCCAGACAATTGCTTCCCCTGGATGATTTCTACGAGTGAGTTTACTTCTTAACCCACTCGGAGTCTATTTACATTTGTTCTTTTGCAGAAAAAAGCGTAGACTGATTTTCAAATTTGCTATTTGCACATATAAACTGAGAGTTTTCATGTGAAACCACGCCCCCTTCACAGCGTGACAAATCTGGATGAAATACATTTCCCGCCCGAACTTGCTGAAACAATGCAGTTCGTCTGACAAACCTTGATTACCCAACTGATTCCTGGTAACTTTCAGAAATGACAGTTTTCCATACCGATCAGAAATTGACCCCTTTCCTGGTCAGTTTAAACAAACGTAGCCTTAATCAAAAATCGCTAAACTCGTGACAGAGACTGTACCAATCCATGCATTATGGCAATTTAAACGTGCGCAGAACTCCATAAATCTAATTTATCGTACGCGTGTCCAACTAAATGTGTTCTACAGAGATCGACAGAAAAATTTGCTCCATTACATATATATATATATATATATATATATATATATATATATATATATATATATATATATATATATATATATATATATATATATAATCCATGCCGCGAGTAAAGTCAACTATTGATCAACTCTCATCCTACAGCACCAATGCCCACACTGACATGAACTCATCCCCCCTAGAATGGGATGGTACGAGGTCTATGTTAAGGACTCGAGGTCCATGAAAATTCACTCGCTAAACAAATGCATTTTAATGCTCAGCTGATATAGCTTGTTTTATCCGTTAATGTACATCATCGGTATGGCTTTAAACAAAACTTACCCATCCCGCGCCCTGGAGGATGTTGGCCACACCTGCTCTAACCTGTTAGCTTCGAACGAATTGTCACTCTGTAGCCTGTGATATTATGTTGCTGTGACTAGAACTCATTTGCTTGGTAAATGGATTACAGCGCTCAGTTGACCTAGCGTGAAGCGAATTAAATCTCTATAAACTGTTAGCTTGAGTTCATATTGACTTTACCTGAAGTTCAGATTTATTCTTTTAAAAAAAAAATGAAGGAAATAAAAAAATCTTTGCAGATAGCTTCTTCTAAATATTAAAAACAGATTAATTTTAGTCCGGCAGTAGAGAGTGGGGCTTCTCGTATTGTAAATAAATCTAATGAACAGAAATCGATTGATAATGAGAAAAAACATTCCAGTTCTTCTAGTATAAAGACGTTATTAGTCTTCCATTTTCTCCTATCTTAGTCATCTGCCATAGATAATACATAATGGAAACCTGGATTGCACAGCGTTAAGACAGGTAACGCTCTTGCTTTGCATCTTTGTGGTTCCATGTTCTATTCCAAGTGCTCAAGGATAGGTGGAACCCATTCAAGTTTGGAGGTTTCCACGGGTTCTTCGCATCCCTTCACCTCAAGATTGCTGACATTCAACGAGTGATACCATCATTCGCTGCCTAACGTTATAGATCTGACATTCACGATCGTAGATTTTATATGTGTGATCCTTTCATAAATTCTGTTTTGTGTATTATAAGGCTGAGATGGTTACCTAGATACGATCAGATAATTTTCTGTATTGAGCATCATGAGGATGAGACGGCTCCGTTTGTATGATCAGATAATTTCCTTTTTACGATTACTCTTTACATGTTTTCTGGCGTACCTGCAAATACTGATACTTGTAAATACTGATACCTGCAAATACTAATACCTGTAAATACTGATACCTGTAAATACTGATACAAAATCATGGACTCATAATCGCCCTTTACATTTTGTTTGATATTCAGATTATAAAAAAGTGGCAAACATCCGGGTATAAAATGCGTCTATTAAAACTTCAGATTTCGGTTTGAAACCCACAAGGTCGGTATTTGAAAATATAGTAAATAATTGTATAAAATATTAATGTATCTCCGATAACTTTACGACACCTGAAGCATTTGGGACTTAAAAACAATGTTACTATTACAATGGTGGGATTTTCATCCTCACAATCGATTACTTTAATGTACTTTCTCGAGACAAAGAGGGTGGGGTTAGGAAGAGAGATCGAGATCAAATTAAGTCTTTATATAAAGTAACCGAATCACAAAGCAGACATCAATTAAAGAGAGAGAGAGAGAGAGAGAGAGAGAGAGAGAGAGAGAGAGAGAGAGAGAGAGTTTGTTCTGTGCTAATGGTTGGTAGTAGAAAAGTATTATTTTGGTAGCAAACACAAATTCCATGTAGTATGTATTTTGTTTCACCTAGAGATTGGTGTATGTCAAGATACATCATCAGTCTGGGCAGCATGAACTTACAACCTCTGAACAAGCTGTGTTAACCTCTGTCGGCCATAGGACAAGAGAATTGTCAGCACTTATGCAAGCTATGTTAAGCAGTGTCGGCTATAGAACAAAACAGTTATCAACACTTCTTATGCTTTGAGTTTATACAGCTAGAACCACGAAAGCCTTATTTAGGCGCGTTATTCATCACTTTTCAATTTATCTAATTATCTTTAACTTTATTTGATGTGCATATGAAACACATCATTTCTGGTTGGGTTAAGTCGGCTTTATGCTGTTTCATAAAGTGGGATTTTGTTAGTCTTTTCTGGGGCAATGAGAATAAAGTGTCTTGCCAAATGATACAGCTGAGCAGCCGACCAGGCCTGATACGGGAATCGAACTCAGTGTACTCCTGCGTACGAATCCTGCGCGCTAACCATTGATGGACGTCTTATACTTTTACTTCATCTTGTTGATGTGCATTAGAGAAGTATAACAATACTTTGGTATACTTGGCTGGGCTGGTCCCACTTTAAATTTTATTTTAATTTTCCAAGACGTCAATTAGGAGCTTTGACATAAAAACTTGCCTATTCCTTGCAGCATGTACTTTGACGTAGATGCAAAATTGGCACAAATTCGTTCACTCGTATTCGAAAAGTTTGGACAGTCACGTGCTTGTGGGAACGGTATTCTCTTTCGTTTGTGAGTTTGAATTCAAGTCGCTTTTAACCATTTGTTTTAATTACGTTTTAATTCTAGGCGTGATTGAACCATACGGCCAGAATGACTGTTTTAAAGCGTACACACGGCACACAGTTTACACACGGTACACTGTTTAATTAATGTATGCATCAGAGGTCAAGTTGAAACCATGTTCTGCAGCAAATGAATCATAAATGTAAACGCCATAATAATTCTGCTCAGTTATATCATTCGGACTGCCCCTATCGTGTCCATTATGTGTTAGCCACATATTTTAATTGAACAGATAGTGTCTGGTTGTCCTTTACTTATTCTAATTTAGAATTTAGTGTACAAGCGTAGTTATTGTGTCAAAATATTGAAATCAATAACGAGTAGCCGTTAGCCTTCAAAAATTAAAAAATCTGACTCATTTTTCAGACGTTCATGACCATATTATCGTTTCTTGTTTACTCCGTGAATCGAAAAAGTCGAATTTCTAACAATGAAATGTGGGTTTCGAGAATCAGATTGACCCCTCTCCCACCATCAGTCAGCCTTATCGGAGCAACCGATCTCTTGTGATTATTTATCGTTCTTCACCTCCATCCTCCAGGTTTTATCGTCGGACTTGCTGCTCCTATTCTAACCCTCCAACCATTGTGTTCTCTTGAAGCTATATGGTTCCGGGTGACGACTTACGACTGAAGCTAACATGTCACTTTTTGTCATTTGACTAGCTGCAGTTATCAGGTCCCGACGAGTGATTAGGTCGATTGTTATCTGTGCTGGACTAATCCTCGAACGGCAGGTAGTCCCCTCGCATCCTCACCTCCATAAATTCAATGGCGTAGTACGTCGATAATTGACTACGCCGGAGAGATCTGTATCGACCGAATGAGGTCCCTCTGCTCATCATCTACAACTTCCGTTCCTACGGTGTTCAGGTGGCAGGAGACAGTTTCGCATTTTGGCCCCTGGCAAATTTCTTAACTTAAGGGTACAGTGTGACTTTTTGAGCTATTATTGTGTAATAATTAAAGATATGGACATATTGTAAATTTGGTCTTTCCGGCTTGTGTTGTTCTTGAAACTGATGTTAGGAATGTACACCGCATGTAGTCACTGCACAATATGTAGCCAGAGAAATACCAATAGTCGGCTAGGAAGCAGAACTAGCTACTTATATCAGTAGATCGATACGTTGGTTCAAGGCAAGTAGAATATCTCAAAAACGGATTGAATGACAACTATTTTGAATAGCATCAAATTATTTAAGTACATAATCTTTTTCAAAATTATCACCCAGGGAAAGGGTTTGTGTTTGCACTGTGTTCTCAAAAATGGCATTCGGACATGAAAAATGCATGTATAAATTTGGGGGTGGGTCGCATCAACTTTTTATTCTATGGATTTCCGTTGACATGTCAGATCAAGTGAATGATATTCTTATGTGTTGCTTTATTATACCTATCCAAAAAATATGGACCTTTTTGACTCACTCGTGTATTTTATTGTTTATGAATTTTTATATTAGTCAGATGTATGCAACATTAAATTTGTGCATAAAAACTGCCTCTTGCCCCCTCACTATCTGACGGCTGGCGGCAGACTGAATGTGTGCCATTCGTTGACGTGGCATCGGTCTTTTATACTAGATAGGGTGCGATGAACGTTAGCCAGGACGAGTCTATTCCTGTACCATCACATTTATAATTAATAACGTAGGAATGTTTCATGGAATCAGCGGACGACAACAAGTATCACAAGGAAAAATCACCACATTACTTCCCTCGGGAACTCACTCCAAAATATTAAAAACAGCATGCGAAAGGAACTGTTTTTGAAATGTTAAAATCAATAAAAATTGTATTTATTTGTAAAAGTCAAACTCTGCATTTAGATGTCTTTCTATCCTTGAAAAATAAGCAGAAAAATCCCCAGAATTATGAAATTTCTCAAATTAAGAAATCTTTAAATTTTCATCGGTGACGAACCGAGACTTTCTTCCGAAAAGACAGGAGATGACCTTGTTTTAACTTGTGACTTATAATAACTATGAATGAAAAATTCATAAATATTTTCGACAACCACGCAAAATGAATATTGTTGAAAAGTATCAATTTGAGGAGAACCTTTTAGACGTTTAGTGAACCTAGGGCTTAAAAGCTATATGTAAGGAAACTTTAGCATTGTAATATATCGATAATAACACTGATTAATATGGTCCAGTCCATATTAAAAATATATTGTAAAGAACACCTGTATATATTAAAGATGTGTTTCATATTGTAAAGATACAATTTATTAAAGTATCAGCTGGGCACGACAGGCTCGGATTATCTGACACTCAATGCCTATAAAAAATTTCGAAGCACATGACTCCAACTCAGATTCATAGCGCATCCATAAAAAAATCGTGCTTTAACATTACGTCACGTGCATATAATTTTAATACAACCACATGATAAGTCAGAAAATAGAAATTCGTCGTTGACGGTTTCTCAAATATCAGAGAGATGACTCAATCGTTATTCAGATTATGGAAACAGGAAATGACTTCGTCATTATTTCGATTATGGAACAAGAGATGGCTTCGTCATTATTCCAATTATGGAAACAGGAGATGACTCCATCATTATTCAGATCATTTCCCTGTAATCTTGAATATTGTGATTTTGTTTTTGTTCTTTCAAAGGCTTTATTTTTATTAAATGGGAATGGTTTCAATTTTTTTTCTCCACTGTGCGATTATTTGAGATAATAATACAACAAATGCTTATTTCTTTAATCCAAATTGATAACTTGTTTCGTCAACTGCCAGTTAATTATGGACTTAACAGCAACAAAAGAAATCGAAATGGTACTTTTTTTTTTCTTCTTAGTAACTTGCAGTATAGAGTGTAATGCGAACGGACAGATTTACATTTTAAAAGCTGGAAGACGAACCACATATAGGTAAAGTATCTACCGCCTCTATTCAATAATTCTTCGACACAATGTTCTACCAGATACGCCAGCTTTTTGACCTGGCAATACACAGACTGAAGACAGAATTACTTTATTCTCTTTGCTTAATAACAGCTAATAAAGGATTCCCACAAAGTCATTTCGGTCTGGCGATTTTATTGCTTTACAAATGACAAGTATTTCCTTGTTATTGTCGATCCTGGAAGGGTGTTATCAGTACAATTACGTTGTACATTGTTAATCATTCGAGACTTCGGTTGGCATTATCAATTTAGTTATAAACCCATAACGCCTACTCCATGTTTTACCTGTGTAATGAACAGTAAAATACTGCACATTGTAAAACGCATAAGCGGGTGGACATAATGGTTTGTGAATTTTCAGGTTATGAAAAATATAAACCAGTCGATGTTTGTCTATAAACGGAAACATAAAAGTAAAGAAGTGGAGTTGTTACCTGTTGCATCTTAAAAGGCGACAGCAAAACTAACGATAGCAGAACATTAAAGGTGCCGCACAAATAAAGAAAAATATCCCAAACTTATATCTTCTATTGAAATGGTAAATCTGTTTCGGAGCATTCTTAGATTTGCTTGTTTTATGGCGTTTGTGACAGGGAAGTATTTATGTAATAATGGATTGAAATTAGGCAAAATCTAATTAATACTCGTTTATTTAGTTAATATAGTTAATAATTAATACGTGTGGGTAGCGCATATTTTTTTTACCGTAATAAGGCTATTAGTGCGCAAAAGCATGTAATTCTTATGTATAATGAAAATAGACATCATGGATATTATAATGATGAATATTGCTGACAAGACAATTTACATGTTGTTTGATTTATATATTCGATATATTTAAAAAATAGTTTAGAAATATATATTTCGACTTGTTTTTCAATAGAGTCTGTACTTATGGTGGCATTGACATCTTAATAATAATAATAATAATAATAATAATAATAATAGTGTTTATTTGTAATATAGGCCACTGGCCCATGATACATATCCATACATCATGCGATACAGAAAGATGTTATAGTGCGTAACAAAAGAACATCGTATTTATAGGAAGTGATATACATGAAAGTAAGAATTATTGCTTTTTTCGGATATAGGTGAGATACAAGTATATACTGCACAGTAATCAAACAAACGGATTTAAGGGTAACCCTAAAACTTTTGTGGAGCAAGATTTATGATATTGATCTAAAGTCTTATGTAGCAGGAGTCGTTGATAAAACTGTTGCTCTAATCATTAATCTTTATAGAACCGTATTTAACCTTAAAACCTCGTGTTGTTTTTGCTAATGACAATATTGAGTCACTCGCAGACAAAATACAGCATGAAATCGACAAACTCATTGATGAATACACGTCATCAGGTTCCAGTTGTGTATTAGTTGCGGTTAAGAAAATTTTAGTTCATACACATAAATATGATCCTCTACGTGTTGGTAAATTTGTAGAGCTTTCTTTGAAAATTAAGAACACACAGTGCCTTATTAACGTCAGAAGTGATGATGATAGGTGTATAAAATGGCAGTTGCTAGCTGCGCTCTTTCCCGCTAATAAAAACCCAAACCGAGCTTCAAATTATAAACAGCATGAATCAAAACTGAATTTGTCTGGAATAACTTTTCCAACCCCGATTAATCAAATAGACATCATTGAGCGAAATTATCCAGATTTGTTACCCGGCGGAATTAACGTCTTTGATGTTGAGGATGAAACTTTAAAGATATTTCCAAAACGTATCTCGAATATTCTAGCACAATAAACCTTCTGATGTTCAAAAAGCATTATAGTTGGATTAAAATTGTTATGGACTCGTTGGCAAGCAGTAACGCAAACAGAAAAACAAAAAATACCTCTGTTATCGTTGTTTAATCGGTTTTAGTGATATTAAGTTTCTTGTGCAACATGACAAGTATTGTAAGAATGTTCAACGTGTAACAATGCCATCAGAAGAAGATAAAATTCTATTGTTTAAAAATCACAAAAAGAAGCTTGAAATACCATTTATGATCACACATGATTTTGAATCAACACTTGAGCCAATTCCAGAAGAAACTAATTTCATTGGATCACGGATAACAACTCGTACACAGAAACATGTTTCAGTCGCTGTTGCATATAAAGTTATCTGTATGGTTGCGTATAAAGTTACCTGTATGGTTGCATATAAAGTTACCTGTATGGTTGCATATAAAGTTACCTGTATGGTTGCATATAAAGTTACCTGTATCGTTGCATATAAAGTTACCTGTACGTTCGATCCTAGTTTGTCTGAGCCTGTTAGATTGTATTGTAAGACTAACAGCGATGATATTGATACAGCGGTTTGGTTGTTAAAAAGTTTGTTTATTGAAGCAACAAAATTACTACAGCGTCTTTCAAAGATGATTCCAATAAAAAGGTTAACGGACAAGCAGACAAAACGAGTATAAAACAGCTACACATTGCCAAATCTGTGAGGAGCCGTTTGTTGAGTCTAACAAATTTCATGATCATTGCCATTTGACCGGCCAATATGGGGCGGGGGAGGGGGGCTGCACATGACAAGTGTAATCTCAAATTTCACTCACCTGATTTCATTCCATGTATCGCTCACAACTTTCGTGGTTATGACAGTCATTTTATCATTTCCCGGCTTGGACATCCTGATATCATGGAGATGTGTAAGGATCTTAAAATCAAAGGTATTCCAAATAATATTGAAAAATTTATGTCGTTGACAGTTGGTCCGCTTCGTTTTATTGATTCTATGCAATTCCTGCAATCATCGTTAGAAGATGCGGCAAAAGTTTGTAGTGAGTTTCCAAGTTTAAAAGATCATTTTGGTGGTAATGCGGAATTAATAAAATCCAAAGATATCTATCCATATGAGTATTTGGATAGTGCAGAAAGGCTTAATGAAATATCGCTACCTGACAAAGAGAGATTTTATCTGTCAACAAAACTGGAACATATTTCTGAGCATGCAAAACGAATTTGGAACGAATTTGATTGTAAAACTCTTGGAGACTATCTCGGGCTGTATTTAATTCAAGATATGTTGTTGCTCAATGATGTTTTTCAAAATTTTCGCAAAACGAGTTTGGAAAAATATCGTTTGGATCCTTGTTGGAATTTCTCTTCTCCAGGGTTATCATGGGATGCAGTGTTTAGACTCACTAAAGCGAAGGTTGAATTGATAACCGATGTTGACATGTTTAATTTCATTGAAAAAAGAATTCGTGGTGGAATCAGCGTCATTGTGGAAAAAAGAAACATGCTCGTACAAACAACAAGTACATGAAAAACTATGATCCTGATAAACCATCAAAATATATTTTGTATCTCGATGAAAACAACTTGCATGGTGGGCAATGATGCGATCGATGCCAGTTGGTGGTCTTTGCTGGATAACTCCAGAACAATTTCTCGCAGAAACGAATAATCTTAATGTGAATAAGTCAGATGCTTATCACACTCTTATTTCGTAGAAGCTGATGTTGATTATCCTAATTCGTTGCATGATTATCATAATGATTACCCGTATTTGGCAGAATCAATGATTACACCAGATTCGTTGTTGTCTAAGGAACAATTATCGCTGCGACGAGGTAAGCCGTGTTGTGTAAAGAAGCTAGTACCGAATCTTCTTAACAAACGTGAATATGTTTGCCATTACAAAATTCTCAAACAAGCAATTGATGCAGGATTCGTTCTCAAAAAAGTTCATAGGTTTTGAAGTTTAATTAAACACGATGGATGGCAGAGTACATAAATTTTAACACCATTAACTGAACTAAAGCTAACACAGATTTTGAGAAAAACTTCTTTAAGCTCATGAACAACTCTGTCTTTGGTAAAACGATGGAAAATATTCGCAAACGTGTTGATATTGAGCTCGTTAACAATTCCAAACGCGGTTGTAAGGAATATGTCGGTCTACGTAGCAAGATGTGCTCGTTAATAACAGCTTCAAGAAAAGAAACAAATATAAAAAAAAACACAAAAAAAAGCAAAAGGAGTCAAGGAAGATGTTATTAAAAACAAATTAGGTTTTAACGATTTTCATGCGGTGTTATTTGGGCAGGAAAAAGATCATTATGTTGAAATGACCACAATAAGGTCGTATTTACATAATGTGAAAACAGAGTTAACAAACAAGGACTTACAAATTTTGATGACAAGCGTTATTATGTTGATGGTGTTAATACTCTCGCGTTAGGACATTATAAAACACAACAGAGTAATGATATTCTAGACAGTATCTTTAGGTAAATTTATTTCACTAGCTATAATGAAAATAATCAAGACCCATCAAAGATATCAAACATTTAATCCTCTCTGCTCTGAAGTTTGAAAAAGTCATTATTTTTTAACCGTCATTTTCTTTGACTCAAACTATACAATATGCATCTTACTTAAATTTTATACAAAGTAGTATTAAGGAAGGATGCCTCTAGCTAGATTTATTATGAAAAAAGCAATAAAACTTGTTTTACTAGCTTCGTAAATTATTTCAAGTATAAAAATATCCTGATGGAAACAATTTTTCTTTGGTTTTCAACCTATTGGAACTGTGGAGTAGTGCGATAGACGGTCGAAAACGCTTAAAACGAGCTTGGATTGATGGAAACACATGAAAATATGCTCATAACCCACTTCCTACTAATTATAGGTCATTGGGAGAAGAATTTACTTGTCAATATATCTAGAATTGTTGGGAGATAACGATCTTAGTTATATAATCACTATTAATTCCATTTTATTACAGCTTGTCCGCCATATGGAGAAATACGAAGAAAATAGTTACCCACCTTTGTATATAAAAATCCAACTTTAGAAACATTTAGGTCCTTATACACAACGGTACTAGTAAATTTCTGATGACTAATTTAGCAATGTTTACTTTAAAAGCCTTAAAGATTAGAGAAACCGATTTATTAACGACTCCTGCTACATAAGACTTTAGATCAATATCACAAATCTTGCTCCACACAAGTTTTAGGGTTACGCTTAAATCTGTTTGTTTGATTACTGTGCAGTATATACTTGTATCTCACCTATATCCGAAAAAAGCAATAAATTCTTACTTTCATGTATAGTACTTATAAATACGATGTTCTTTTGTTACGCACTATAACATCCTTTTCCACCGCATCATATATGGATATGAATCATGGGCCAGTAGCCTATATTACAAATAAACACTATTATTATTCCAAGAAGCGGTGAACGAACTGTTTTCAAAAGGTAATAAGTTCCCAGGTATCCATTTTGTTTTTCTTTTTTTCTTTTCTCACAGGTGATGATAAGTAATCACTTCAATCTGTCTTTTTTCCTTGAAAATCTCTGTCAAGTAAACGGTTCTTCGTTTCGTCTCCGTATTCTGTGCAAAGAGAGCTTCGATGCCACGGATCTCCAGAGTAGTCAATGGAGGGGAGGAATGATCACGCAAGTCTTTATACCACTGATGAAACACTGCTTCTTCTGAGATGAGATCGCAAGGGTCATCCAGATACTCGTCCAATTTTTCTTCTTGGATCATTATCAGGTATTAATCGTGTTGAATTTGACTGGGACGATCGTTTTGACATCCATAGCAGTTTTTCCTGGTCGGCATACAAGATGACGTTCACCGTGTTTGGTAGAGCTTCTGCAAACTGAAGTTCCACACGCAGTGGACCGGATATTATAGGGTGGAAATGTCCATCGTCGCTACCTTGGTTTGGAGTGAAATCAAAAGCCCACAAAGCGTAACCTCCTGCATAATCGTCGTCCGAAATGCAGTGGCTGGTGTTGGTCCCTAACTGTCTCGTGGCTTCGTACAAGTACGATTTCAGGTAATTCTTCTCGGTAAACTTTGGTTCGAATGGTTTTGCCATCTCGACTGACTTCGATCTTAGACACTCTGTAGCGATTAAACTCGAAAGGATTGGCAGTGACGGCTACGTTGAGGGTTTCTTTGCTGACGATACCAATGATTAAAAGTTTGGGTAACTGTTCTTGGAACAGATGATCTTCGATCTTGGATCGGAGTTCAGCGGCAATGGTGAAGGTTGTCTCTTCCACACGTCGTATTGGATACTTGGATGTCGTTCTGCTCAAGTGTGAATGATGTCGTTTACCACATTAGGTAACACATCCACGCGTCGCACGTAGAGTCTGGCTTCTTGGATGATGGTTTTGTACTCATTGGCATTGGCCATCAAATGGTAAACGGTACTACTGTAATTCAGTCTCAGACGGATATCTATCCCGTTCAGCAAATACTTTTCTTGCAACCACATGTCCAAATGCAAACGATCCATCAATTCTAAATTCTAAACTACGTCATTGCAGGACCTTCTTTCGACGGGCGTTAAAGCCCACATTGTGAGGATCGTAAGCTGCTATCAGGACAGTGTCGTTGAACTTGTCCTCGCCCGCTGTGTCAGGTTTCCATACGACGCAAGCATTAAGATGAGTGTTCTTGGCATCTACGTCAAGAGATTTTCCAGGTATGCTCGGTGAGGCTAAGTATGCATGCTCATGCTGACCAATTTGTTATTCAAATACAAATCCACTTCGCTGAACAAGGAATTGTTCATGGGAGCTACTCAAACATCGGCTCCCGGAGCGGTGTCGTTCGTTTTGATTACTTTGACATTCAGGTACAAGTAATTGCTATTCAGATTGATGTAATCTTCGGGCTGTCCTTTGATTTCAATTTCGATGGGGGCTGAGGATGTCAAAGAGGAGATGGGATGAAATTGTACCCATTGTGATTCTTGCATAATCATTTTGGTGGGTGGCATGGCAACCAGATCCAGTTACGACTTGGAACATGCGCAAGACTCTCGGTGCATCATTTTTTCTCTCTGTTATTTAATAATCCCAAACGACTAATTCTCTGATGATTCTTCTTTTCTTGGTCTTTCTAGCTCTGTGTGTGTGTGAAATCCTCTGAAGGGGTGTCTTCGTCGTCTCTTTCTGCCTTATCCTTGCTGTAGTGTCAAGAAAGCAGGAATGCATGACATGGCATCGTTCAATGCATTTATAGGAGTTTCTCGTCGGCCCAAATTATCTTTTCCACTTTGAAGGAAGATATTTTTGCCTGCTCTAAAGAAGGCTTCTTTGGGGATTTGTTTGCCGATGATGACGTTTTGGAGAAATTCTTTGCCTTGCGTCAAAGCGGCATCTTTCAAGGCGTGCAATCCTCGTATCACCATCGGTTTCAAAACGGGGGCCACCGAACGAAAGGCCGATTTCTGCATATCTCCTAAACCATCTCCTCGCTGTTGAGTGACTCGTCGGTACACAGGATACATAACTTACAAGTCGTTAGAGAATCGTTTTCGATAATGGAATTTCACTATGTCTTTCCCTTTTTAAAATGGAACTTTTTGTCCCAGATATCCTTTTATACCAATAGTGATACTGTCGAAATACGACTTATTGACAGGTAAATAATGAGGAAGTACAAATTCGTGGTGAACTTGATAGGTGTTTCCACCTTCTTCGTCATTGGTCGTGGCAGAATCCGCTTTGAAAGGAATGACTCGCGGTAACGGTGTTGATGTGTGTCTCACCACGTTGTACTCCACCACATCAGAGTACACAAAGATCATATTTAATCCTTGGTTCAGTTCTACAGGGTAACGAAATATCTTCGCAAAATTCAAGTTGCTGGTAATTGGCGGTATGAGTGGACCCTTGATCATCTTGAGGTCTCCACCCAAAATGTCAAACAATTCAGGACAAAAGTAATGAACAACGTTTTGGCATCCGAAAATTTCATCAGTAGGCGACGAGCCATTTTATAGTACTCGATGGTGACACTTCGTTTGATTTTGTCCAAGGCTTTGCCAAACAGCGCATTGAATTTGGACGCAGTCGTGCCCACCAGATGTTGACCGCTAAAATAATAGATTGCAGGAATTTTCAACATATAGATGTACTGTGGAGTATCAGGGGACACTGGTCGTTTTTGATAGAGGCATCTACAGTTTCGTTTTCATTCAAGTACTGTTGCACTTGGTCGTGTAGAACTTCGACCTCAAAAGTGTTTTGATTTTCATTGATGTTTTTGATTTGTGTAGGGTGAATCATTTCAACCAAAGCCACTTCCTAATGAGCTTCGCGATCCAATTGGATGGCCTGAGGTAATTTGGCCGTGAAACAGCAGAAAGCATTGTGGGGAAAGACATCCATGGAACTGTCACTGGGTAAAGTTAAGTAAAATTGGTTACTCATAATTCCAGAGTTCTGCTGTCCCATGGCTCACTGAAGGCCAGAGGAGTGTCTAAAAGAGGATTATTGTTGTTATTGTGACTGTTGGGATGGTGAATGACGTTGTTCGTAAGACTGCCGTTGTTACCGTTAGAGTATTTCAGGGAAGAATGGGGGAGAAGGTAACTGATGCCACTGCTCAGTAAAATAGTCCACAATTGTTTGTCTCCTTGTTGCAAACTCAAATTGGCAATGGCAGCACCGATGACACAATACACCACAAAGATTTGGCAGAAAAAAGACGATTTGCGTTTTAGGCACACGTTCTCCGACCACACCCACAAGGGTTGCTTTTGTAGATCTTGCAGAGAAGAACTCGGTGAAGGAGTGGTCACTGAGGTGGTTGAGGCTGTGTTGAAGGGCGTGATGGCCACTTCTTTTTAACGTTGATCACTTGCGATGCGTCGATCGAAGAATCAAAACTTGGAGGATATCCTTTCCAATGTAATTTAACATCTTTGATACGACGTTTTCCCACTTTTCGGGTTCTTCGGTCGAGAATGCTTTCGATGTCGTACACTTCGTCTTCTTTTGGGGTCATTCGTTGTAACTCGGGCAAGTAAAAAGTTGCTTTAACACTTCCCCGTTCATGTCTTCCAATTTATAGACGGTAGGATGATGGCCACGCACTCGTCCTGTGACACGAAACAATTCGGTGGTACATTGGGGTAAGTAACCTTTGTCGAAAGTGCGTTTGGTTTTGCCAATGCGCATCCAATCTCCCATCGTCAACACTCGACCTTTCTTGGGGACAGCCACAGTCGAGGACCTACCAAACAGGCGCTCAAAGACGGTCACTTCGTTGTCGGGAGTCACTTCTTGGGGGGCACATCCGATGCTCCGATGGTAAGATTGGTTGTACGCTTGGACCAGGTGACGTAAGACGTCGATATACTTGAGAGTGTGTTGATGCGAAAAATATTTCCACATGCGTTCTTTCAAGATGCGTTGAAAACGTTCCACGATGCTGGCTTTGGTTTCTGGTTTCTCGATGGAGAAGTAATGAATGTCACGTTTCTTTAATTCTTTTTGGAAAGCTTGGTTCATAAATTCGGTGCCTTTGTCGGTTTGCCATCGAAGAGGGTGACGACAGCTTTGTTTCAACTCCAGTTTTAGGGCTTGCACTAACTCAGTGCTTGATTTGGAAGTCAATGGCACGACCCAGGTAAATTGGGAAAAGACGTCGATGACACAAAACAAATATTTGCAGCCACGATTGTAGGTGGCCAAATGAGAGGCATCGGCTAAATCGGCTTGCCATTGATGATCGAAGCCCTCCACTCGGGTGCGATTTCTGGAAAATTTTCGTCGAATGGGTTTGTGTGAGGTGTATGTGGCTTGTTCTTGTAACCATCGTTGCACTTGAGTTAAACGGACACTTTTGAGTCGGGTTTTGACAGCACGATATAATTTCTGAACTCCGTATCGCGCAGGATGGGATGGATCGTAGTAAATGCTGGCTAACAAATTTTTCATCAGGAATCTCTCTCTCTCTCTCTCTTTAATAAGTCAACCAGTCTTCACTGATGCTACTCAAGATGGGGTGGGTTGGTGGTTAGGAAACGGCTTTACGTGTCCAACGTGCCACGGGAGTAAAAGTAGAGGATAGTGTTGGTTGTGGTAATAAGATAGCCTTTGTCTTGCTTTCTTTTTACACTTCTGGTTTCCCTTCTTTCTTTTCGACTTCTGTCAAAGTATAAGTGAATATCATCTTTTTATCCCAGCTTTGAGTTCTTCTCATTGTGGTGTGGGGGAAGGGATCAACTAGCACGCTGAAATCTCACTAGGGATGGGAGCCACTGACGGTGTTAGAAAGACTTTTCGTGCCTCTTATTTCTCAGGTATCCGTGGGGGTGCGTCTGTCTTGGTCACTGGGAGTGATGTTGGTGGTGGTGATGGACGTTTCATCAGGGTCTTAAAATCTTTCAGAGTCGTCGAGCTGTTTCGTCTAAAGCTTTCTGATGAAAGAGTTGAAGTCGTTGCAACACTTGACCGTACCGTTGGGAATCTTCCGTTTCTGACAAATCGCTGGGATCCACCAACAATTGCAGTTCGTGTTGTAAGTGGGACGTCTCGGTCAAATTAGGATTGTTAAGTAAATATGGGGTCCGTTGTTCTTGCCAACGATTGAATTGCATCCATCGTTTGTAAGGCACTAAGGTCAGTTTTCGTCCTTCCATCCGATTCCAAAGGTCACCTCTGAGATCTTTTGACCCCAGAGGTACCTTTTATCTTCTTGATCCTTTTTATCTTTGACTTATTATTTGTGAAGCAGCTCCCGTCACGAGTCCTGTAATCATTGTTCCCAAGGGTGCTAACAACAGGTGCACAAGTCCTCCTCGTTGCACTAACATCTTCTACTTTTGACGGATGGGTATTTTCTTTTGGACCATTTGGCGAAGAAGAGTCGATGCTTTGCTAAGCATTCTTTCTGATGTTGAGACAAAGGTATCTTTCCTTTCAAGACATTCAGGCAACATTCGCATACGGTATCGACAACGTCTTTGGAGGCGGTTTGAATGAGTTGTTATCGCATGGGTGGAGGGGCTTTGGACTGAACGGATAACACGTCCCAGTGTTTGGCTAAAAGAGAAGGCAGTCCTTTCCTTTTCTTTCCTTTAGGAGTAGAAGAGGGATGGATGGGGTGGGTGGGTGAAATATTTGTTCCGGAGCACACACAAAAAATACTGACGTCGATGACGTGGCACACGTCCTTTTATCTTATTTTTGGGTGGAGTATTTTTGGAGTATGTCGAAGGGTTTGTAACCAGTCTTTTTGACTAACTCTTTTGACATTCGCTTCGTCTAAAATGTGACGACTTTTTCTTCCATGTCACCAAACAAGCCTCCCCTTTGGTTGCTCCTCTTTTTCTTTGGACGATGGGGTCTTTTTGGGGGCAGACATCGATGTTTGCCTAAGCGCTTTTTTGGATGCAGAGTCAAACGACGAGACTGTCCTTTTCTTTTTCCTTTTCCTTTTTGGACAGGAGAATGAAGATAATGGTTGTGTGCACTTCTGGTGGGTGACATCTTTGTTTGCTCCGGAGCACACGCAAAATACACTGACGTCGATGACTTGGCACGCGTCCTTTTATCTAAATTTTTTTTGAAGTTGTAATTCTGGAGGAGTTGGCTGGGTGTGTGACCAGTCTGACGAACTCTCTGGTTATCACATTATCACCAAACATATTCTCCCCTTTGGTTGCTCCTCTTTTTCTTTTGACGATGGGATCTTTTCTGGGGTAGACGTCCATGCATTTTGTCCTCAAATTAGGAACTAATTTTGTCAAATTGGGTTTGGCTGGCATCACAAGCAACGGAGGAGTGGAAGAACCTGAGGGTACTTGAGACGCGGTCACCGTCGCTGCAGGTCGTGGTTTGGGGATGTAATGTTGCGTCCTGGATGCAGTGCCTCTCTTGCGGGTAGAATCTGTTTTCTGCAGTCTTTTCTTTGGACTTTTCTTTTCTGGGGCTGTGGCCTGGTCTTTACGTAACTACTCTTTTTCTTCTAGGTATGTTAGGGTCGGGGAATGGATTTTTTCTTGGAGATGAATTTTGGGGCATTAGGAACCCATTTTAAGAGGGAGCGAATGATGACACCTCCTAGAGAACCTCTACCTCCAGATTTCAAAATGATTTGCTTTTTGGTTTGAGTGTCGATGCGTAGATCTGCCAGTTGCGTCACGACTAATTTGTTTCTCTCAAAGAAGCGTTTGGTTTGACGAGGGATGTAAATGATGCCTTGAAGTAATTGACGTGCTGTAACCATAAACCATAGTAAGACTTCTCTGAGACTGGCTTCTAAGACACGAACACGTATTTGTGGATTTTTTTTGCGACTGATGCCGTACAAGGCACCAATAAATTTGACGGGAAGATGAGACTGAAGGGACGTCATGTTGACTATGTGTGAGACAAACCAAAAGTGTTAGAGGCTTTTATAGATTTTTTAAAGTCTACGGTAACGTGTACACGACAGACCCTCTGTCTTAGCACTGTGGTGAAACAGATGGGTACGAAATCGCAAATAATCGGGGGTAGTGGGTTTTAAATCCTCGAGTAAATAGGCGTGTGGGATTTGAGTGGCATCGTCTTACGCATGAGTCAGCCAAGGAGTTCCTAACTGTTTGGCTAACACTTGCACTTGCGATTTATCTCTAGAGCTTTTAACCACGACCACGTAATGAGCATTGAGACTGATGGTGTGATGGGCTTTAGTTTGCTGAAACATATTTTGGATGATGTAAATGACACTGGCATTACGATGATGCCCTTTTGCTCGTAAACCACAGTTTAATTTCTTCGTCTTCTCCTAACAAGTCGACGAAGATGATCAGATGGGTTTCACTGGGGTCAGACACGATCCCGTCGTCTTCGCCAGGAATGCCACAAATACGATGGAATCTCCTTGACTTCCTCGCAGGAGACTGTACGCCGATTGCCACTCTTTGTAACACCACACAATGTGTTGAGGTGGACGATCGATTATTTGATTTTTATGTTCGATCAAACGTTTGACAAATTTGGTTTTGCCTGAATCGCTCAGTGCAGCAATTGATATGTGAAAGGGATGGCGAAGATACAAAGCCTCCAAACTAGCACGATCTAAGTTTTCGTCGATGACTTTGAAAGTGGAGGAAGAGGGAGCAGAGACAGTAGAGGTAATCATAGTGAAGGGGGTGTTACTTTTGAAACGAACACAAAGCTTTGTATACTTTTTTCAAGATACGTTTATTTCAAAATTTTCAAAATTGAACACGAAAGACAAAGGTATGTAAAAGCCAAATGGTGAAGTACAACGATAAAATACACATCAAAATGATCAAAATGGAATATAAGCAAGTCACTGTACAACATTTTCTGTGACGACGGTGTGGTGCCCTAGGGACACAGGGTAATGTTCCCAGAATCTCTACACTTGGCACAGTCACACAGGGGTCCTCCAGGAATGGCCTTTAAGGGGCGGCCATGTCGATGACGGTCCTGTCGTGAATAGAGTGGTTTTCCTCGTCGGGTTCTTCTTCTGACACTGCGGCTAACACAGGTGTAAAAGTTACTCTTTTCACTGGACGTTTGACTTTATGATTACAAATCTTGGGCATAGTTTGCCGCTTCTTTTTGCCAAGTCTCGAAACCAAAAGTTTTTCAGTCGCGAATATCTTGCCAGTGAGGGTGTAAGTCACAAGCTACACACACATTTTCGTAAACATCTTCAGTGACTAAAAGTTGACGAATCTTTTTTTCCCGTAGAGGTAGAGAAGTATCGAGATGAAAGCGCACGGCTTGTAACCGAATGAGTCTCTCGTGTACATTTAAAGATACCATCCTCATGTTTTTGGTGGTACTATGAGGTACAGATCGTAAAGAGCCCACAAGGAGTCTGCTGGTAAACGAAATCCCAGAAAGGAAGTCACTAAGACACACACCACACAACGACCCAAATTCATTGGATACAGTTCTCGTAAAAAGTGTTGGTAATCCGCCACAGTCTGAATAGTGTCATTGATTTCCTTCCACGCTAATTGTTGTATCACTAATGATAATGGTCGTGGCATGGTAGCAGGTTTTGATACCTTCTTTTGTTGAAGGTAATAAATGTATTTTTTGAACAGAAACGGTTTTATTTCAGTACCGTACCACAATTGTTTAGTCACTAACTCACACACCACACACCGCACAGAAGTTTTCTCTTGAACCAAGATTTGTTCGTGTAAAAGAGTTTGGTAATCCTCTAACTCTTCTGTTGGAATTCTGTGTACTATGGTCACCTTGAAAGTAGAATGAGTGCCATCCAAAACTTTATGAATCTCGCGTCATTCATCAACGTCTGACCAATGGAACACTTTGAAATGTATCAGTCCTCTTATTCCATTCAGGTACCAGTGGCTCCAACATTGGTGACGTAACGGATGTAATTGTTCTTTGCTTTTGACTTGTATTTTGACAAACTCTCGGTAAATGCGTTCTCTCAACTCCACAGGCAACCCATGAATGTTCTCTTGTCAAATATCCATGAAAAGATTACTGAGGTCGTCCCATTAAAGGTAGGTAGTGACAGTGCGGAGACTATGGAGCATGCTCTAGATAAGCTGAATCTTTCTGCTCCTACTGGTGACGTGACACGCCGCAACTGAAGCACTCTATCACATTCGCCCAAGTAGATAAATCCGGCTCTGTCTATTTCTTTGGGGGTAGGTACCCCCCCCCCCATATTTAGGCCACTTTCCTTGGAAGGTTTGGAATCAACTTTCAAAGTCGCAGTATTGAGACAAACGCACAGGGAAAGAATTTTCCCCTTCACAAGCTCATTTCGATGAGGATACGGTAAAATCCGCAGTAGTTTGCTCAGGCATGGATGATATCCGTAGGGTGGTAGCCGCATGGTTTCACGTTGAGGATGACAATAAAAACCAGTAAAGAGTCCACGATAACAAGTGGCATCGCTTTCGCATCCGACAGGTCTGACACGCACAGCATCACTTATTTCCATATATGTGATGTAGTAGTAGTCATAGAGAAGTTTCCATGATGTGGTGATGAATGGCTGAGGTCACAGTGTGCAGCATCCCTGCAATCACAAGGCACAGCATTGCACTCCACTTGAAAATCACCGAACTTGAATTGTGTCCGTTTAAAAGGATTCATCTTTCTCGCTTGACAATGGTAGTCACAATAAACTATCGGTCTTGGACATTTTCCCTTTTTATATGCAGACCAAGATCGACCTGTTCGTAAGGTAAAGTGAAGTGATTGGGAAGCCACACTCTCTTCTGGTACACGATTTGATTCAGATTGTTCAAAGGTCGACTGACGATTTGGTGTGTGGCTAAAAGTACAATCTTGAGAGGTTCGTAGGTGATCGCTTTAAAGTCTTGATCCTCTCCGGACTGCAAGGTTCTTTCAATACCCCAAAGTTCACACTTCACTGGTGCGATAATCGAGAGTCAATCCTTTCATTTTACCTAGCGTGCACTTCTCCTTGTGGGAACTGGTATTCGTAGCCGTAATTTTTAGGACCGCCACTAGCAAAACTTAGAAACGTGTCGTCCGGGTGCTAGTCCGTCCAGGCTCCTAAACGGTCTCCTTCGATGTGAGGGTGACGGTGACCCAGGCGATCGATGTAGATGCAACTGTCCGTGTCAAAATACAGCACACGATCTCCTGTCTGGTGTAACGCTTCGTACAATTTTAAACGAGCATGGGCTGTCACGTAAGCCGCAATAATGACATTTCCAAATTCATCAGCCTGTACAAAGTCCAGTTCTTCTTTGTAATTGACCAGGATCAAGTCTTCAAGAAGGACGTCCACGTGCTTTATGTATTTGGTTTTGTCGTGAATCATCTGGAAGTAGCGGGAAGATTCTGTCAAATACTCCCTCTTGGGTAAACACGGTCGTTGTGTCATTTTCCCCCGGAAACAATTCAACATCACCTTGGCATACGAACGTCTTCCTTTGTTTTTCTCGATGTGGTCTAAAGTGATGCCCTCCTGCTCAAAGTATTTCTCTTTGAATTTCTCTTGGTCTTCGGGAGTGTGCCACCAGGAAGGATAGCCGCTGTCTTATTATTTCAGTTTCAAAAAGGCATCCATGAAAATGCCTTTCTGAGTCTCGTCGCCCTTGTAGTATGGTTCTGTCTTGCGAATGTGGTAAATTTCGTACACTTCTAACAATTGGTATCCCAGGTCCAGAGCTTTAAACAATTCCACGCTGACCCACGTTCCTTCTCAAGGTGCGTTCTTTCTGGGTGTGCTGACAATGTTAGTCTTGGTTGCACGTTTCGGCACAAGTATGGCAAAAGGGAAACATCAGTTTTCCTTGGCAATGGTGAGGTAAAACGGGATGGGACAAGTCCGTGGGAGGCAGGACTTTACATTTAATCAATCCTTCGTATTGTCGAATGTTGTCCAGGTCGATGTGTTCCGTCAGCAATTGTTGATGCCCTGAGGAAAAGTGACAATATTTGCACACGTAAGGATACAGTGAATACACGTCCAAGTATTTGATTTCTTCTCCTTTCTCCTCGTCAGCGTGGTACAGCAAATAGGTGGCATTCGTCCGTCCTCCATACAAGCTGTCCCGCGGGTTCAGAGGGTACACCAGCTTGTAACATTCCACGATGCGTTTAAACTCGGGATCGGTTTTCAAACGGTGATCGCACTCGTGTTCCCACATTTCCACCACTTGGTATCCTTGCTGTTCTAACTTTAAGCGTCGCTGACAAGTGGCCTTGTACAAGTCTTCCATGGTACGTTGGAAAAACTAATTTTGGGTGTATCGTTGAGGGTAGAAGATCGGACATCCGTGAAATAAGCAACCGTTAAGCTCGTACAATATCTTGGGGTGTTCTAAGTCCCCGCCATCCACTGAATACGTTCCGATGGTCTTTTCACCACCGACGTTTCTGGCATGTTGGATCCATTTGTCGTCCTTGTCGCAGAAGTAATGTAGCCATGGTAGGGCTTTGACCGAGTATTGACGTTTGACAAAGTTCGTCGTTTGAGGGCGTATGACATACAGGGTGTTTTCGGGCATGAATCGTTTGCGGTACACTAAGGAACACGCTTTGGCAATGGTGCAGGCTTTTATCAAAGGATCGGTCCCTCCGTGCTCCATGAATAAGTCTCGAAATTTTCCTAGCATCGCTGTAAAATGTCCACGTCGGAACGACAATACTTTAACATTTCTTCCTGAAAGTCGAAGGGGTCCGATGCGTGAGTATGATACTAAGCGTAGAAAGCTTCTCGTTGTTCGGTGCGCATGTTGTCGGGGTCGTAGTAGTAAGCATCAGGCAAATGGGCTGGAACGATGTGTTGATTGGCTTCGGTATTGTGAAAGTGCAGAAAATAACCTTTGGCCATTTCTGTCATTCCAAATGTTTTAGGGATTTGACTCAAAGGCATGGCCAAGTAACTCATCGAATCTTTAAACTGCACTTGTCCCACTTGCATTAAAATGTGTTTGGTTCCGTTCAAAGTGACTTAGGACATTCGGTACTTTGTTCCGTATGGTATTTCAGAAGAAATTGTCTATCCTATCCCGAGAAATTGTGAGCCATCACTGTGGGATAGCGATGACAATCTCCGTAACGTTCGATGTCCTCTTGACTCCACGTCTAGTTGATAGGGAATAAGATCCATTGGGCAAAATCGGTCAGCGTGTTAGGTCCCCGAAAGATTTTTTTTTTCACGTCCTCCAGGAATCTTGCTGCAGTGAGGGCAATGGTTAAAGATCGGTTCTTGGATCACTTCACGCACGCTCGATGAGCTACGCAGAAATTAGGAATGTGAATACCGGTCTCTTGCATGTATTCGAAATGGAAAAAGACGAAATTCCCTTTCTTCTTGTCATCTTCCTCCTGCTGTTCGGGTTGGTATTTTTGAATGTAGCATTCGTATTCCAAGTCAACAATTTGGTGACAAATGTGAGATCGTATCTTTCCTGAACATACGTGAGCCATGGTTCTATTGGTACGTATGCCTTGTCCACAGTCGGGCACAATCTCAGGAGTTGACAAGCATTTATCTGCTGTCAACCATGCGCCTTAAGATTTTGTTGGTAACAAGTAGCGCTGACAAATGTTCGCTGACAAGCTGGGCAATGCACTCGTTTTTGTCCTTCGTCAAGACAGCGATTAGAGGCCAAACCTTCTGAGCATTTCCATCCACAATGCTTGTGTTGCTCTCGATTGTTATAGCTATAGTCACATTTCTCAGAATAATAACCGTATTCCAGGAATGCGGTGATACTGGTAATGGCATTGAAATGTTCATGGTGATGATGACGTGAGTGTATTTTCCATCTTTGAATTGCTGTAACAGGAATTCTGCTTTTCTGCGTTGTTTGGCTCTGTTCGATTTTCGAACGTTGTTCCAGGCTCTTTTCCATTCTGCTGTATCCTTTTTGTTGGCATACGTTCGTCCTACGACAATGGCATGGGCTAAACACATCTTGTCTTGAGGGTTGTTAATTTGGTCGAGTCTTTGTTTGGTGCTGCGAAGGTTGTCCACCAATAACACTTTTCTGAGTTGTTCGGTCCCTTTGGGAAGAAAAACATGGGCGATGTACAGTGTCGTTTTTCCATCGGTGATGTGAAACTTGTCGTTGGGCTGCTGTACGTGTTGAATCTTGTCGAACCCTTGTCCCTACACTCGTGTGTTTGTTTTGTGTAAATGTAGAGTAGTGTGACTATAAACACTAATTCCTT
Source organism: Megalonaias nervosa (assembly GCA_016617855.1). Taxonomy (NCBI): domain Eukaryota; kingdom Metazoa; phylum Mollusca; class Bivalvia; order Unionida; family Unionidae; genus Megalonaias; species Megalonaias nervosa. The sequence continues at coordinate 6,671 of JAECUM010011544.1, read as the reverse complement.
TGCTGATGTGATAGTGTGTGTGTTTGTGTGTGTGTGTGTGTGTGTGTGTGTGTGTGTTGGTCTTTGTTTGTCCCTATAAAACTCCCTTTCTCCCTATCAAATTCATTTCACCTACCTACCTGTATACATGGATAGCATAGTGGTGTGATGGATAATATTTTTGTGGTGTAAAGGATAGACTTTTTGTGAGATTTCATCTTCTTCGTTTACATTCTGAGCGAACACATGACGTTTTGGGATAGTGTAGTTAAGGGTGTTAATTGGTATAGTTAATGTGATGGATAGTACTTTTTGTGGTGTAAGGATTAGTCTATTTTGTGTAATTTACTTTCCGAGCGAACACATGGCATTTTGGGATATTACCCCGTGGTGTTAAATGGTATTGTTAATGTGATGGATAGTATTTTTTGTGATGTAAAGGTTAGTCTATTTTGTGAAATTTCATCTTCTTCGTTTACATTTTAAGCAAACATATAACGTTTGGAGTGTGTGTGTGTGTGTGTGTGTGTGTGTGTGTGTGTGTGTGTGTGTGTGTGTGTGTGTGTGTGTGTGTGTGTGTGTGTGTGTGTGTTGGTCTTTGTCCCTATAGAACTCCCTTTGTCCCTAACAAATTCGTTCTCCTACCTACCTGCCTACAGTAGCGCATATTCAGGTCAGCCACTTGTAACACTGTTGCCATTATTCTCTTAGTGTCCATTGAAATTTTTGAGGCTATAAATATAGACTTGGGTTTTTCTAATGGAATTTCCACAGGTTGTAGCTGTAAATAGATACATGGGTGTTTATCCACGATCGTCACACAAGTTTAGACTATAAATATATACTAGGTTTACCCATTTTAGTCTAAAACAATGTAACCTAATGTTTAGGGATATGTTTAATCTCCGTTAAATCCTGGGACTATTTAGTAATTAAAGCGTTACTTTTAGTCACATCCATGCAAATTTATGAACATCGCCAACATAATTTCAGGTCCAGGTAATGGTTTCTAGATAAATCTCGGGCTTGTATTAGTATATGTCTGTCTCTGTCTCTGTTGTATTTGGCCCTTTACCATCCTTGTCCCTAGACAGACCCTATACAATTTCCCCATTGTCCCTAGACAGGCCATCCATGTTCAAGGTCCCCTTGTCCCTAGATAGTCCCATGTTCAATTCTCCTTGTCCCTAGACAGTCCCAATCCATTGTCACTATGTTACATTCCCATTGTCCCTGGACAGTACCACGTATGTTAAATTCCCGTTTGTCCCAGGGTACAAACACCCATAGACAGTCCCAATACATTGTGGCTATACATTCCCTATGTTAAATTCCCATTGTCCCTAGACAGTCCCAATCCATTGTCGCTATACATACATACCCATTGTCCCTATAAATCTAGTTCCCCAATCGCCCCGGGGTGTATTTTGTCCCCCAATCGTCCCAGGGGGTATTGTGATGCTAATTCCCATTGTCCCTATAACTCTTGTCCCCCAGTCGTCCCAGGTGGTATTTTAATGGTAATTCCCATTGTTCCCTAATCGTCCCCATTCACTACTCACGTTTACTACAAGAGTACTTCCTTGTGGAATACAAGTGTACTTTGACGAAGGACATAAGAGCACTTTCATGCGGAGCATAATTTATTATTTACTTACTAGCTTTCTATTCTCATTTCTGAAGGCTTACGCGTTGATACAAGTTCATCCAAAATTAAAGTGGGCGATAGAGAAAATAACTGAACCAAAAATGCAATACTAAATTCTGAAGAGCATTTGAAAGGTATGTCTTTATCTGAAATATAATAATTCCTCTCGGATTATGTTAATCTTACTAAAATTTGTTCAACTTGAAACAGAATAGTACGCTCAAGATCAGTTGAACATGAATTAAACTTGAACCTTACTTTAATGTAAATGATTACATTTTTGGGGTAGAACCGCTGCTGATGGAAATGGAGTAAAATTATTTTATGTTCCTCTTCTAAGAAACAATTATTGAATAGGGAAGACCTATTGACACTATAAATAAGTGAACTACACAAACAATTTGTTTAAACAACTTGACGCAAGTTGTGATCAATGTTACTGAAAGAGACAAAGGGAGCTATTGGAAATCAGGCAGATAACAATGGAAAGCTTTAAAGTAAGAATGTGTGCGAAATTGATTGGAGAAGGAGAATAGGCAGTCCAAACGTTTGTAATTTAGAAAATAGATAAATTGATGTCTAAATTGATCCCAGACGAAGGTAATATCAAAATAAATGGATATTGTCAAGGAAAGGCGTTTCTTTTGTGAAGAATGATACAAAAAGAGGAAAATATATAAAGCCGTGTTTAAAAGTATTGTTCCATACAGCGGCGTTCCAATTAAACGATAGTGAACAGTCTTAATTAGAAAGTCTTATTGCAACTTTTCGAAAAATACCAGATAATATGACCATTTTTCTCATGCTTTCACACGAACTAATCCAGATAATAAAAGCCTTGTTTCTGATGCTTTCACACGAACTATGCCAAATAATAAAAACTTTTTTTTAATGCTTTCACACGAACCATGCCAGATAATAAAATCTTTTTTTTTTCTGATGCTTTCACAAGAACTATGCAAGGTATTAGAAGCCTTGTTTCTGATGCTTTCACACAAACTGTGCCAGATAATAAGAACTTTGTTCCTGATGCTTTGAAATGAACTATATACTGAGTTTCTAACATTTTAACAAAAAGATATGGCACATAGTTTAGTCGAATCAATAATCTATGGGAATCCTTAAAAGGGACCTTTCTTCAACATAAACAAAGACCATGTTATATGTTATAGAAACGGACATAAACTGAATAGGTATTTTAAAAATGGAGACTTATAACGTGATTGAATATATCGTGCAAAATTTCATCCGCGTGTATCACTAATAGGTTTAAATCGGTATCAACTAACCTGACTTGACTGGTTTTATGTCTAGAAGATATATATGAGACAATATCATACTTGCATCATGTGAAGAATTATGCCAGAAAAAACCAAAATATCCGATCTTTTTAAGATTAAAAAGATCAACTCCTGGCTTTCAATTATAGATTTTTGGTGATTCAATTAGAAAACAATTTATAATTTTGTATTAAATCCAAAAATAAGTCCTAGTAATAAAAAGTCCTGAATAAAACTCAGTTCAAGCCCCGAAGAGATCCAAAATTGAAGGCGATGATGTGTCTGTTATAGCCTACGAAGTACTGATGTGTCAATAGTCTCTTGTTGAATCACATACATATTATTCCAGGTTTTAATTCAGTATAAATTCCAGTGAATGTCTTTATCCAAGAATTTTGTCAGAGCACTGTTGTATATCCAGAGAAAATAATCACTTGAATTCAATAATTTGTAGAAAATAAAATTCATCCCAAACTGGTCACAACATAATACAACTTAACGTGCTTGATGTTAAAGCACAACTGGTACAATCCTCACAGTCACAAGATAATATATTTCTCTGCTTGACCTCAGGTCATAATTAGCATTTTCTAAAAACAACCATTATCTAATGCAAAATAACCTTCTACCATGATCTAATGAGCCTTGTTTATTTAAAACACAATAGCCTATAAAATTCACTTAGGAATCTCCAAAACCCTGACCCTGATCAACATATTTACTCCTTCTTTGTTTACCTGAATAATAATTTTTACCTGAATAATGATCTCATACATATAAATAATAATGAAGCTATTATTAGTTGCTTACATAAATAAAATAAATTTTAAAAAAAATACAATCAGTTCAAGCAGAAATGAACTCAGTTTTGGACAAGGTCAAGTCCAGCATACAATGTTACATTACAATAACATGTAAATAAATAAAAAAAATTAAGAGTAACAGACAGACAATTAAATTAAACATACATAACAATAGAATCATGGGAATCTTCTCTATACTTGTATCTTTATTCTTTCTGTTTGAATACTGCCACATCTTATAAGGAAAACTTGAAGACGCAATGGACATTAAAATGTGCAATACTGAGCATCCACTATCACAACGAGCAGACAAAACATCCATTATTGTGGAAACCATTGTAAAATCATTAAAAACTGATTCAAATTTAATAATTTATTTTGTTCATTTCCAAACCTGGATTTCAAATCAAACGAGTACTGACGAAACCAATGTGATCTGGTTAGGTAATTTTAAAAGACAGGAAGTTAAGGAGTTTTCCTTGAAATCAATATTAACTAGGATCAATGTCAATTCTAACAACCTTCAAGAAATTATTAAAACTAATTTTAGTTTGAATTTAAAAGCTAACACCGTTAAGAAATATATTTATTTCTTAACGGTGTTAGCTTTTTACCTGTAATATTAAAGAGAGACTTGGTTTATATTTTATTCTCGCCTGGATAGAAGGAGGGTAAGGTGAAAGGGGTAAGCCATTTTCACGGACGATTATGTGCTATTTTACCTAAAATAAGAATTTTTAAAATAGCTTCATTTAATGAACCCTCCTTGAAATATTCTTCAGAGTTGTAATTATTGCTTTTAATCAGGTCCTTAATTATTGTATTGAGGATTACTGTTTTATCCCGTGTTCTTTTCGTGGAGGCAGTTAGTGTGGATATTGTCATCAACCTTGAGTAAGGTGGTATTGTTGCGGAGATTTCCCATGCATTTACCGATCTCGCGCCAATCCCGTCACTGAATCGCCGCGTGTTTCAATGACATTTAATATCTGTGTAGCCATATACAAATATTATATACGAATAATTACTTGGGCTATGAGTATGAGTACATGCTAGTATATTGTAACTAACAGATATTCACAGATAACTGTATAGCTCGTTTCAATGACGGATGTTCTTGTGTCGAAGTGAAATTGGTACTTGGACCGGAAATTTCCATCACAGAATCACCACTTTCAAGGTCAATGACTAAACAATAAAGAACAGAGAATATTTGTGGCAATGACTGCGTAAGTGCCTATGGCAAGACTTTGAAAAAGGCAAACAACGCCTTAAATGCAGCAACAGGTTTAGGATAGGAATAATTAGTGAATAAGAATAACAGTCGTGGATTGTATGAAAATAAAAGTAATGGGGAAAACGTATTGGTAATGCATACTGTAAATATAGATATATAATTGGATGAATTATAAATAAAAATATTGCTTTCCTTATGAAGAGTTGTGGAATTACGTGCAAAATATAGACGTTGCCCTTTTACAATATTAAGTGTACAAATTGTAGAACGGTTTCAGAAATCCTACTCTTTCATCTCGAAAAGAAATGAAAATAAAAACATAATAACGGTTCTCGTCTCCAACAACATGATAGCAGCAGTAATTACATTTTCTTTCCTCGAGTGCTATATTTTCCCATCTACCAGTCTCAATTGGACGCCTGTGATTAAAAGTGCTAAGCATTTTCAATGGCAGATATACGTTGCTCTGGTAAATATAGCATCCAGTCCGCAAGATTCTGTTAATAATGTAATTCAGTTTCCATTTGGACGATAAGGTGACAGTCGCATGCCACTCCTGAATATCAATATCTTTTTGAGTTTCTGCAATCATGTATTCAGACAGACATAAAAGCATTCGTGATGTATTTCATGCATTTATATGTGTTTAAATCAGCATTAGTCTCGGATAATGATGTCTCAACAATTCGGCCTGTTTTCCCTTAGTAATCGAATTCATGACATTGTTATTTGAGATTTGAGAATGATATCTATTGGTTGACCAGGCTAAAGCATATAGATGTGGTAACATTTCGCCATATTTTTATATTTCGTAAAAAGTACTGTTACGTGTAGGCTCGTACAAAAGTAACAAAAGTAAAGAGTGAAGTCAACAAGCTTTGTAAATTTAACAAAATAATTTATTTCCCTAGAAAACAAGGTAAAAATATGAAATAGTACTTACGGTTTGTGAATCTAATTCAAAAATTAATCCTAGAATTCAAAAATATAAGTCTTATCACTAAAAAGTTCTAATTGAATCCAAGTTCGAATCTCGATGAAGTTCCAATATAGGAGGCGATGACGTCCTCTATAACCAGTTTGTGTTGATGTGTCAACAGTTCCTTGTTGAGTCACCATGAATATAATTCCGGCTTCTGAATTCCGAATAATTTAGTGAATGCCTTTGTCCAAGAATTTCGATGAAAAAGAGTATTTTCCAGGGTGAATAAATTATTTTAAACAAAAAGAACTCAATTCAAATGTCAACAGCAGGAATACCTTTCAGCCTCATGGTATTATTTTACAACTGATCATATCCACTAGAAAATGTCTGTTTTAACCCGAGATTTTAGATCACATGATGGCTCACGTGGTCACTTAACTTGAACAGCGCAGTAAAAAAAACTGCCAGCTTGCACGTAGGCTATATGGGTTCGAAGGTACGAAACAAATCTTGCTATAAGATTTAATAAAAAAAAGGTTGTTTACAAATTAGAGTGATCACGCAAGCAAAGTATGACCTTGATTACGACCAATGGTTTTCACTGTATGTTTACGAATCTCTGAACCAAGGTTAGGAACTAGGTCAGCTAAAAATAAAATGTAGCAATCGAACTGCGTTGTTATCAGGTCAAAACAAAAAACTGAACCTTCCGAAAAAAGTCAAATCCAGTGAATAAAGTTATCATTACAATAACGTAATGAAATAAAAATAAAATGAAAGAGAATTTAAAACTAACACA
>JAECUM010011543.1:0-45179 GCA_016617855.1 Megalonaias nervosa | reverse complement strand
CCAAGATAGAACTTGCAGACAACATTGTGTATGCTTCTCTGGAAGCCAAAGATTGTGGCAAACCGGCTGCGTCTGTGCAATTGTGGGACGTTCATGGTAATTCATACAAAGTAAGTAAAAACTAACTTTATTTTCAACTTAAGCTATATCCACTTATTTTAGTCTTTCCGATATGTACCATATATTCCGTGACTAAATTGTTTTGCATATTGAATTTTTAATAAAATTGAATACCTTGCAATATATTGCTAATCCACATGCTCCGCTTTTTGAAAAATGCAGCGTTATTTGCAAATACGGATCACTGTTAGCATATATAAAGAACACTACTAGCATTTTTCGGCTTAACTAATTTTGATTTGCAGTATCTGTTTGCTCTCTATAATTATGATACGAACAAGGTCCATTTAATTAGATTAAATGGACAACCTTAATTTCACATATTACTAGTCGTTATTGCCTTCCCGGTGACCAGGCTGATCACCATTACGCTCTACACACTGTCGCTGCGGCAGGAATCCCACCTCTAAGCTAATCGAAACCAAGCAGCCTGTATCCACTCTTAAGGCCATCATGCAGCTGGGAGTCTCACACCCTCGTTGAGCTCATCGTATGCTAGAAGCAGTCCATCGTTAAGCTCATTACGACCAGGCTGTCTCACCCACCGTTAAGATCAAAGACGCGCGCCCCAGTGCCCCTCATCGTTAAGCTATGCATAATGCGGGGCTTCACTATGACCAAGCATCCGTTCGTTCAGCACCCACCGTCACGTTCTGCACACTGCTAGATTTCGCCGTGATCAGTCTGTGACCGCCACGCCGTTAGGCTTTTCGTACAGCCAGAGAGACAGACAGCACTACACCGTTAAGCCCTTTGTACAGCCTGGCAGTAGTCCATCGTTGAGACCATAGCGAACAGACAGCATGTTGCCCTTGCTAACTCCAAGTTGCACACAACCACATTGCGCGCATTATCCCCATTATCCCCAGGCAATTCGTCAAGCCGTTAAGGCCAAACCTGCACAGGCAGCCGATGCCTCGCCATTAAGCCTCTTGTACAGCTCGGCAACTCCTCTCATAACAATGAATCGAGTCCAGTGAGTAGTAACGTCAACTCAGCACTAAGCTCCACATAATGTTGGACTACTGCCTCAGTCGATCACCGTTAAGCCTCGCACACTGCTGGGCAGCTTATTACGACCATATGCAACAGCTAGACGTGATATCGCTTACCTTATTACGATCAAGCAGCAGTCGGGCAGCCAAAGCCCCGCCATTGAGCCGTTGACACTTTTGGGTAGCTTAGAACAGCCAGGCGGCAGCTAGTGACGGCCACGTGGTCCACTTCACTTCTTTCACTGGCTCGCACTGTTTTGAGCACTACATCACCCGCTCATTACGGCAACCTTGTTTGACGCAACACCATTCTATTAGAGAGTTGTTCTCCATATGTATTCTTCAGTCCGGGTCATTATGTTAACTATGAGAAACTGATGAAACAAAATATAGCAGACTTTAAGATAGATGTCCCTGTAGACTTGAAAATCGCTAAGGACGCCACTGTGAACTCCATGCATACAAGCCTTTTGATACGATAAATTGTCCGTTGTTGGTATTTAGTTGTGCATCCATGAGAGGATATATGCATACGTTCAATGCACCGACCTCGTCTGCTGACTTTTAAATTTACATAGTAATACCCTCACTGGCATTATTTTTTAGCCTAGCGTTCCCATGATGGCAGTGGTCTTCTGTCGTCCGCAGATATAGAACGAAAGAGTACTGTGAGCGACACAATTCGCATAAGCCAGACAATGATATTATTTGTTCCCTTAGTCCGTCCTGAACCATTGCCTTACAGGCATCTACCCACTGCTGTGAACGCGACAATCCCTGCGCATATGTATTCCTTCCACTGTTACTAAAACCTTGCTTATTCATGGATAATAATATGACTGTGTCTCCTCCATACGAATTGGCTACAACGTCCTCAACAGAATAACTATAGCTGATAGACTCCTCGCTGGTGAATTTGTAATATTCCATACTGTGTCGCTTTTGCTGGGAACAAGCCTTCGATGCCTTACAATACTAGCTAAATGTATCGAAACCTTTTATTGATTACGAACAGCCCGAACGACCTCAGGGTGGTTTGTGACATCAAAATCTATCGCAAGACCGGTAAAGATATATCTTGCTTGGACGTTTTTGTTCATCCCAACCATGACCGTTAAAGGTACGTTCATAGGACAATCGATCTGACAGTGCAGTTTGATTAAACAGCATATGGTCTATTAACATCTAACAATCCAATCGGATGTGGTTTCTACTTCATAAAATGTCATAGAGTGTTTTCTCCGGCTGAGTAGCCGCCATTGCGTTACCTGCATCTGCTCGGAGACGTGCCGTTTTGTCGTTCTGGATACATTGGAATATTATTGTTTTCTTTCCTTATCTATTAACCACAGAACCCTGTACAGTCCTCACACATCCAAGCATTATATTGCATTAAATTTCATTTTTATTTATATCATTTTAATTATTGACCTACCTAGATGCTTAACAATACTGCAGTTAGCATCAACAACCTTTATGCCTTTCATGAAAGATATTAATGCCTTAAGCCTTGATGCCCGTGGAATGTTAATGTCATTTTCACTTCAATTTGGACATCTCATGAGCAACATCTGGTTTTGATGGTGCTTGGATTGTTTGCAAGGACGATCGTTGATACTTTTTATACCAAGGGGTCTTTTCACAGAGCGATAAGGAGCTACTTTATGTCCGAACGTTCATATTTTACGAGTATCTGGGCTGCAGCAAAGCCACTTTTTATGGAGAAATGTCTATAATGCAATTATTTAATTAAAACGATGGTGAAATTTGATCCAGAAGGCAGAGAAACCGTGACGCAGTTTGATGTCCCTGAATAGATTCCAATGCAGGATCACATTCATATTCTCTCGGCAGAGAAATAGACGTAGACTGTATGGAGATCTTATCAATTACCTACAAGCCCCATTGACACTCATGATTACTTTGAGGATATTCTTATTGTTTGGCAGAGTGTTGACATTGGTGATCCTACAAGTACGTGGGAAAAAGTAACTTTGTTTATAAAACTTTTAGAAAGAAATTGATATTCAGGAGAAATTAATGACTCATTTTAGATCAAAAAAGGACGAAAGTCTGTCATACAAATTAAATAGAAATAGGATATGGTTAACATATATTTCATTTTGACACCATCTACTTCGTTACTTGCTAATAAAATAGGGCTTACTTCGATACTAGGAATCGTAATGGTTAGACATTACAATCAAAGGAACTAAGCGATGTAAGAGCGTTACAATTCGGAATTCCATCCGAAATAGAACTAACCGTGTTGTCAGAAGAGAAATGTGATAAATTTAATAAATTAAATGATACTATTGCGAGCAAAATGGAGAATTATGCGGGGTTTGCCAAAAATAGCCTCATGCAATTTAACTGCACTAGATCGGCAATTGAGAACCTTGCGTGTATCAAATATGACTCAGACCTTAAAAGCCTATTAAATTGAAGAGAAAATTAAAGAGTCTGAAAAACAATTGCATGAAACAATGTCAGCCCGTCTTGAACAGCCTAATTTGGAACTCAAGGGTAAAACCGAATAGCTAGATGAACATAATAAATTACTAAATTACCTGCGTAGAATAATAAGATCGCAGTTGGCAACTGTAAAGCAAACCATACGCAACTATTAAATAAGAGCGTTCTTCTCTCTAAAAGATTAAACAACGTCTTTCGCGAACAGAGGACATGTGTTCCCTCGCTAGCTACTGTTTTAGTCTGTATAAATAGTACTAGTCTCAGTTGTCAGAAATACGCTTGACCTGAGGTCTAAAACACCTTCCCTCCCCTCCCACCAGTAAGTCCAAAACCTGGTTCCATTAAAGATTGGATAAACAAAATGCTGAACACTCTGGCAGATTGGCTTAAGGATCTAGATACAAATGTGTCAATAGTGTTACCAGGTGTAATTGGATCAATCGTCCAACCGCTGCTTAAAACGACAGGTACTGCTCTCGGCTGGTTGGCAGAAAATGTCAAAGTGTTTATTACCACTTATGTAGTGGATCTATTGGCTGTTTGACGACCACTTACAGAATTCCAAGGGTTCGGCTTAACCGAGTGACCAAATAGGTGCAATGCCGATGACTACACCGGCAAATATAACAACCATTTTGTTACTTTCTTATGTCTCGAAGGCGCCCGTTTCTCTCTCAGAGGGTGAGCGGGTAATTTAACAGGCTAAAGATGCTCTAACGCCTAGGTAGGCGCCGCATTGAGGTTCTTAGGCACCACGCTAGGAACATGTTGGTATAAGAGTACGTGCCTAAGGGTGCTTTGCTGCCGGCGAAAAGCTATAATGTTATCGCATGTATAAGCCATCTTGGTCCACGTTGGATTGGACTAGGTATATACCATCACCGAACGCATAGTCCAGCTTATTGCGCCACTTTTGTATGTCTTATTTTGATCTCCGCATCATCGGATACATCTTGTCTGTTCTTACAATGACGTCTGCTACATTCACTAAAAACTGTTTGAGAGCGATATACCTGGACGTGACATCCACAATAGAGGAAATCATCCTACGTTGTGCACCAGTGGTCCATACGTACACCTCCTCTGCTAAACGCGATTGCGTTTTTAGCAATCAGCGATGCCCACCCGGCCCATTCTCCATCTTAAGCCTGAGAGTAATGATCAAATTTCAGGTCAAGATTTTTTCTTCTTCTGTGTTATATCTAACGTTTATACGCTGTATCATTAGCAAGTGAATACATAAACATTATTCCTAGACCTGAATTTCTTAGCTCCATGTTTCTTCCTTCTGATTCTCTGTTGATGTTGAACTCATCATATAGCATTTCATAGGCGTTATTGTCGAAATTGTTGTAGAGATGATCTTGGTTCTGCTTTTATGTAAAGGGCATCCGAGCTGACAAAATATGCTCCTTATTTGAAAATATGTACTAACTCGTTAAAAGCAAATTATTATTTTCAGTAAGAGTCTACGCTGTAGCTGGTCATGCAAACTAACCCAACATCCGATGGTGGCGCACCTCACAACAAAGTTAACTGATTTTTCCGACAATTCATAATAGTTTGACCTGTGATTAATATCTTTTATAGCTATCAGCACGTGTGATTAGAATATATTGTTAAACCTGACTGCAAAAGAAATGTCCCTGTTTTACAAAAAATATTTTCATTCACTATGGCCCTAGCTATGGTGGATTTTGCGCCATGATAATGCCTTCAAGTGACTGCTTCAACACTACATTTTGCCTCTGGATTAAAATTAAATTATTGGGACTACCATCGAGTATATGCAAGTAGTGCTCAAGAGAAGATGATTGTAATGCTAACCAAACCTCTAGATGGTGAGAATTTGCTTCATAGTGCAATACCTACGGACAGATTTGCGCGAGTACGCGTATCATTAAGAGAATTCGTCTAGAGGCCATGATGGTTTTATATATCAGCAGAACTAGAAAACAATACATTTAAATAAATGACTGATGCCGACCTATCTGTAAATGAATTACCAATTTCATATGAATATTACAGTGTGGGGAGTCTAGAGGCAGATTGCAGACTGGACATCCAGACAAGGGCGCTTATATGCAATGAAGAAGATGGTCGATTTGAAGTCGATAACAATAGGCAAACATACAGATTATTATTTCCACAAAAATAAGTATTAATTTGAAGGCGACGTCTCGTGACTTTTAAATGGTAACTAGAAGAGTTGTTTTGTTTATATTCATGTCTACGTTTACATGTCTAGACATGCCGTATATTTATCTTGATGAAACAGATGCTAAAGAAATAATGCTAAAAGTTGGACGAAGTACTTTACTTCATATCTCTTCTGCTAACTGTTAAGTCGTACGGTGAGCTGCATACAGAGACATATAACATACACAAGCTCGCGTAATATTCTATTATGTTTCCTTTGTTCCCTAAATGTTTACATTTTAGACGAGCATAATAAGCCCATTACGTTGCTTGTTGTATCTGCTTGGAAATTCAACAAGGAGTTTTTCTGGACCCGGTGTCATCCACGGCATCAAAGCTAAGCCCTCACGAAGGTATGAAAAATATTGGAAATATCTGCAACTCAATTGACACATCAAAATTTGTCACGAATTTTGCATCTCAACAGCAAGTTAATATTTTAAACGACCAATAACTGACGTTACATGCTGCACATGAGTATTCTTTTTTGACAAGAACTGAAATCTAAAGTTGATAGAGGATTTAAATTTGAAAAGTAAATAATCCTTTTGCATCAAAGGATCACATTAAAATTAAATTTCATTATACTCTTTCTATAAGGATTTTCGATTTGTATTAAATTTGTTTTTATGTAATGCTTTGAAGGTCACCGACAAGATTAAGGTTAAGTAATCTGAGGCAAACAACTATGTCTAAGCAGGATCATGCATAATTAAAAAGCCTTGTTTCTGCTGAAGAAGTGGAAAGGTTAGGGGAGCAAGTTGTGCATTTAGTGCTAAAATAATAATAATATTTAAAATATAAAATGGCTACATTCGATTTTCGTCTTAGGAAGGTCAACCAGTTAAAAACACAATCGGGTTCGAAGTAGAAAAAAAAGATGGATATTATATAGAAAATATCAGCATGCGACTAAGATTGTTACTAATATCATAGGAATTCTTTTGATTGTAATTATAGGAACTGACACTACCGGGATTGGGTTGGTCTGATAGGTGGTGGGCCATCCAACGTCTGTTGACATTGAGCTGAACATTTATTTTGTAGAAGATTGATGGTTAAATCTAAAATCATAATGCAATTCACACCTCAGCTGAGGAAAATATTACCCAATATTTAATAGGGTATCACAAATATTGGATATCGACGAGATCGACGTCGACGAGATTCGCCAAGTTATCGATGAATATAATAGTTTTATAATTAATAAGAAGAAACGTCAGAACCCCTCAGATGAATTCCATCTTCTCATCTATGCTGCACTTTATTGTGCTCAAGTCAACCAACCCAATAGAGATACACAGCATGTAAGAACTACACCAAAACAGCACCACCTGCTGACATATTGACCGCCTATTTTGCGATTAACAGAGAGCTACGCCTTTGCCGGTTTTGACGTCGCACATGCTATCGTACCGCACATGCGCACCGCTCAGAGTCATCAACTCATGGCTGCTGACCGCTGGCATTTACCTCGTAGAGTAATGAATCTGCACAAATTGGGAGCGCTTAATGGTTGCATTTTTACAATAGCACGTACCGCATATTAAACTTTCCCTCCACCCCTGTGCCACACTTGTCACATTTACGAGTTTTAAATTTATGCCTGGCAGAATAGTTTTGTCCAGAAAACTTCTTTGGCATAGTCCGTATTGTCCTAATATGGGTCATGTGCAGATGTTAACTGAGTTTCTAGGAGATTTGGACGAAATAGGTTTTTGCTACCATAGGCAGAGGCATTTATCTAAATGGAATCATATCATTAAGCCCACTCCATATTATGACCAATGACATGACAAATGAGATATTGGTGTCATTCACGAAATCGGGTTAAGGCCTAGTAATTCCTATAATAGAACACAATCACGGTATTCAAACGTATCCCTAACATCAGCAAAAAGGACACGGGAGATGTGTCACAGAAGATGTCGTATTTATAAATATGGGGACTGGGGCATTCTTCCTTTCTTGGCACGCTTGCTTTGGATTAGACGTACTGCAATATCTTTTTCTGCTCTGGCATCTCTAGGTAAAGTACATTCTTTTGGACCACGTATGTTCAATGTTTTGCTCGTCGTTGTGCTACAGAAAAGTATTACATCTATTACCACCAAAGGGAGCAGATGTTTATAGAGGTTACAAATGGAGGAGCGCATTTTCTAAACGAATAGAATCTCAAGAATATTACAAACTGAGATCGTTGTATCGCTTGAATGTATCATCCAGGTAATCGAAGAAGGGCAAAAGATGTTGTTTGAATTATTCAAAACAAATCAGCATATTGATAAGCTGGTGAATCTGGGAGTGACCGTATAAATAGAACGAAACAAACTTGGGCAGATTTTTGAGGCAAGCAAAACTAATAAGAAGCTGCAGAATTCGTGCATGAAAGAGTACATCCTCAAAAGAAACATGATGACTCGCCTCTTGTGTCTGACGTTTTTGGTGAGCATCAAAGGTGTTTTTGAGCAGGCTAATTGGACAAATGCTTCGGGGCCATAAGTAGAAGGATGGCATCACAACTCAGTTTATTTTACAGAGCACATTACCACAGTGCAAAAAGAGAGGCGTCGTGAATATATAAGAATATTTCTACACGCTTTCTTCGAACAGGAACCACCCAAAAGAGTGGATGAAATTCACGAGGGTGGTTCAGCATTATTGGGTACATGAGACAGTCGCCGGAGAAAATTAATGTTGCTGCCTACTCAGGGATGTTTTATTGGCACTTATTGAAAATGTTTTACTCAAAACCGCAGAAGGATTTAGCTATCAGCATTCTGAGATAGGCGTGGTCAATTATTTGACAAGTATTGAGCTTCCTGTTCGCCATGGAGAGTACGATTGGGAGTGTCTCTAGCAGAAAATGTAGCGGTGATGTTTTTGTCAATAAGATAAACGCTAGTACGAATATAGATAGACGAAATAATCGCCAGGATTGAAGCATCGCAGTTTCTTATCCTGACAAAATACCTAAGACAAAACTAACCATCGACAAAATTTCTCAATTAGAATGGAACTTCGCACTCCCCTTATTAATGACATGCCTACAGTGCCACAACTAAGACTGCAGCATGGTATGCACATACAGAACCGTATGAGAAAAGCAGACATACTTGAATTACTGAGACCCATCTTGGCGCTGAATATGCAACAATGGCTGCCAATGCCACCGGTTGCCACTGCAGCAACAGAGTAAAACAACTAAGACATTTTCGCGCAAGCACAATATCTGAATACCCAGTGGCACACGAAAAGCTGACATCCTTGCGATAGTACACTCGTATGAACAAAACCGTCTTTGTGCTGAGAAGAAACAAAGACGTCGTCACGCCTCTGCTTTTACTACTGAAGCGACTGAGTATGTTCGTGCAAAAACAGAATAATCACAAGTACCCGAATTAAAATTTCAGAAACGTAGTGGTGTGTTAGAAAATCACGTTACCATTATCCCGCTCGCCTTCACAACAGGCACAGATGCACAACAACTGCTGACAAATTTGATTCACGGAATCGATGCTTGATCACGCTTGGTTGAAAGCAGACATTTTCCATAGTACTCATTTGGCTATGCCGCACAGTTGTCATAAGGACGGATTCAAAGCTACTACCCCGTGGATTCACAGAGGTGCCCGCGTGATCCTGAATCGCAAAGACAGCAGCGCCATCAGAGATGAAATTGGCAGAGGCACTGAAATGATTCTTGAAACGTGTGTGAAATATACTAATGCTGGATCGGGCGGCTGGACTCTCGAACGATGCTGTCGGGTCGAGGTCCATCTCTCGCCGTATCATCCGTTTCCTGGATCCGGTTACATAGTAACACCAAACTGGATACCGCCAAGGTAAGTTATCAAGATGAAAAAATTTTATAATTCGTTGTTTTGAGTGCTCAATTTTGTCGGCGCTATACCCGGTCATTGGTCACCAAGATATTTCTTGAAAATACCGCCGACACCTGGGTAAACTCAACTTTGGTGATATTGCATTGCCAGTTCAAGTAACCAAAGCCACTCTGAAGAAATTTGAAAAGCTAAACCCAAGTATCTATATTAAGGTGTTTACATATGACCAAGGCTTTTAAACGCTGCCACTATTTCCCCATGATCATCACGAATTTCAGATTGATTTGTTGCTGCTGAGTGAAATGAAAGTAACATAATAGCTTTTCCACTACGTATGGATCAAAGAGCTTTGGCGGCTTCTTTATGATCACAGCAAACATCACAGCAATAAATACCCGTGCAGACGTTGCATGCATGTATTTAACACTCAAGAACTGCTCACTAGTCACGACTTTGCGGCAGTATCAGTGAAAAACTACAGCGCATAATCATGCCCAAGCCTGGTAAAAACTGTCAAATTTACCTCATTGTAGCGAAACATGAATGTCCTATATATCATCTTCGTGAGTTTGAATATGTAAAAGGTGCATTGGTAGACGCTGCGAACAAAGACACAAATGGGCATGATGTCGAGCATACAGTGCAAGTCGCAGAACATATTGCATGCGGGTTTTGTTATGTATTTGTTCGATGCAATGGTAGAACATAGTCGTCAGTACTTTATAGTGCTCTGGGTACTCCATACACAGGGGAGGTATTCCTCAGATCGACTGAAGTCACGACGATATGGATTTGACAGCAGCATGATTATGGCTTGTGATAACATTTGTGAGTTTTCTGAAGCCACTCACTGCTTAATTTGTGAAAAAGCTTTCACTGACAAGAGCAAATCCCGTCCTCTAACAAAGACAAATCCTGTGCAGCGATGAAAGTGAAAGTCCTGGTTCCAAAGTTCGTGATCATTGCCACATCAGTGGTGCGTACAAAGATGCCGCACACAACGCGAACAATATGCAGTTGACAATTTATCCCAATATAACTAATTCATGTAGTACTTCATAACCAGCGTGGGTACGATGGCCACTTGTTCATGCAAGCAGCAGCCAAGGCATCCGCTTAGGATGATCCCCAACAACATTGAAAAATACATGAAGTTTCGGCTGGGGGAGTTACAGTGAATCGATTCGATCCAGTTTATAAATGCGTCCCTGGAGAACTTAGCCAGCAGTCTAACGGCTTAGAACTTCAGAATCACTTATAGAGAATGTCCCATAAAATAAGGACCTGATCATGAGAAAAGGCGTAGATTCGTACGAGTACATGAACGACTGGAGTAAATTTGCCTAAACTCTGCTGCCACCGATTGAAGCGTTTTATTCGCCGTTGTCACGCGACTGTATTTCCTCCACCGGCTACGAAAATGTGAAGAAAGTTTGATCTGCGCTCGAGTGCAAAAATATCACTGATTATCATGATCTATATCTGCTGCCGAATGTGCTGTTTATCGCGGATGTGTTTGACATCATGACACATCCATACACGTGTACAAGCTTGATCCCGCCCATTACGTTTTGTTGCCGAGTATGGGCTGGGATGCGTTGTTATCCAAGACCCAAACCGAGTTGGAATTGGTCAAGGACATTGACCATCATCTGCTAACTGAACGATCACTTCGTGGAGGAATATCCATGGCAAGTCTCAGTTACGATCGTGCCAACAACCCAAACCTGGAAGTGTACGAACCCGCTGACCCCAACAGTTACACCATGTATCTAGAAGCCTATAAGTTGTACTAGTGGGCCATGATGCAACTGTTGCCAGTGGGTGAATTTCAGAGGATCAATCCTGCGCATGTACAATGACAACATTCACGGTGACCACAAACACTTCTTTGAAGTCGATCTGGAACATTCCTAGTATTTATACGGGGCCCACAACGATTATCCGATAGCCCCGGAAACGCTGTCAGTGCCTGGTACATAGTTGTCCCTCTATCAATGTTCGATCGTTCATAAATTCGGCCGCAAAATACCGAATGCACTAAACTCGTCCCTGGTATCAGGACCAGGTACAACTATGTACTGCACGTGCGAAATTTGCAGTTGTACTTGTTATTAGGTATGCGTGTCACGAAGATCCGACCAGTGCTTGGATTTTGTCAGCAAGTTTGGATGGCCCCTTACATTCAGATTAATACAGACCTAAGCGAAAAGGCCATCAGTGACTTTGATAAGGACTTTTTCAAGGTCGTGAATAACTCTGTGTTTGGGAAAACCATGGAAAATCTGTACAAACGAATCCGCGTCGACCTTGTCTTTAAAATAGCAAGCAGAACAGACTTTGAAGGCTCATTGCAGACCCGGTCTTTGATTCCAGAGAAATCTTTGATGGTTGATTTGTTGCCATTCACAGTAACAAATCAAAACTGAAACTGACTAAACCAATCTATGTGGAATCATCCTTGCTGGACCCGTCGAAGTTGCCCATGTACGAATTTTACTATGACAATACCAAACCGTTTTACCAGGATCGGGTCAAGATGCTGTAAACAGACACTGCTTCTTTGCTGATGCATATCACCAACGGTGATGTCTACGCGAACATGGCACAACCATATTTGGCCACCGTATTTGACACCAGCCAGTATCCGAAAGAACATTCATTGCTTAGAAATGCCAACAAAAAGTGGTTGGACGAGTTTGTGGGACTACGACCTAAAATGAATTCGGTTTTGACCGTGCTCAAAAACAGTAAAAACTCTGTCACGTGCCCCCGACGGTATTATTACTAACACCGGAGAAAGACGGACAATTAAAAGATCAAATAGCTCCAAGCACCCAGTCAGCAAGGCCGACGGTCTAGGTGTATAAAATATAAAAATAATAAGGTGAAAGGTGTAACAGTTTAATAAAATATATCACGGTATTCAACAATTACAGGACAATTTTTCAACGTAATTTCTCTCAATGATTACAAAGACCTACTCAAATTGCCAGTTATTTCATCACGCGAAATTAATGGTGAGAGTGTTTCCTTCCCGTGTCCCTTCTATGTTACTCATCTGCAACTTCCGCCTTGTATCCCGATTCGGTACTTCCGGTACCCTTGTTTCCATTCTCCGGCCCTGCCCCTTCGCACAACTGCTTATTTTCCTGGCCCTGCGCATTCGCACAACTGCCTATTCTCCCGGCTCTGCGACTTCATACAACTGCCTATTCTCCCTGCTCTGCGTCTTCGCACAACTGCCATTTCTCCCGTGCTGTCCACGTCTTCTCCTCTCTCTAATCTTTGGATGGCGTCCTATCCCACCCTGAAAGTATCCTCAGAAGTCCAAATCTTGTCCGAATTTCCTAGAACTCATTTTTACCTCTCCTTTTTACGAGTGCAGTTTGCTCTCGGAGTACCGTGATGTTTCTTTAGTTACGTCAAAAACCTGTACTGACTCTTCCAAAATGAATGTAGCAGGATAATGTCTGGCTGCATGAAAAGCCTGCCCAAAATTTGAGTTCTGCTTGGATACCGGTGGTCTCTTTGAAAACTGCATGGGGTAGTGGCACTGACATGTTATAATGTTGGGGTTTCCGGTCTCTAAGCCTAGGCCGACCGTTGACATCACTGGCTGATTGCAAAACAAAGAGAGTTTCTCACCATCGCGGCAAGTCTCTTTAAATTAACCGCGAACTTGCCTGTAACGCAATGACTAAGTCACGGACAGATTGTTTCTTTGTTTCAAAATCGGTCTACGGTCGTAATATTATATAAAACGTATTGACATTACCCAAAGTACTTTGAATTGTGAATCCTAGCAGAAGACATTTGTAAACATGAGGCAGGAATTGTTAGCAAATTTTCTCACACAACGTGAGATACTCCAAAAGGTGTTCCACATGTGATTGTTCAGAAAGATCTCAAACACGAACCTCGCCTGCAATGTATTCGAGACCGGCACAAGTTCCCACACATGGCAAATATGATTTGATCGAAGACCCATCCTATGGGCGTATACCGATGCACCAAGTCAAGTTTGTCCCAGCTTGATACCAAGCAAAGGATACCCCTCGATGGAATTAGCACTTACGCGTTTGGCCTTCGCGCTATTGCGACAGATACTGGTTAATGACGTGTCAACACAAATACCGAACAAGCATGTCTCCGGGCGGTTGTAACGGTGCTGACTGTTAAGTATTTTTCTGAGTAACTTTGACGGTCGTTTGCATAATCGCATTGGCTTGTTTTAATCCCCTTGTGCGTGCGACTGCATTCCTCACGGACGCTATGACAAATGGAAGTCGTGCTACCATCCCTGTCACCATTCTGCCTGATCAGTAATACTTATGCGTATTGATGACGAATTAAAGATCTGCAAGTGTGCACATAAAGTGTCCACAATTGCCTGGTCAGGGATGTTCACTGACATGCCCGACACCTACTAGCAAACGACTGGTTAACAATAATCCACAAATAAGAGAAATTCTTTACCAGGATCCACTTGTAACAATCTTGGCCATGTAAGTGTGCCACGTGTATATATGAATTTGAGTGCATCTGCGACACATGCGGATCCTTTGACGTCAACGGTTTCTTTGTGTCGGCTGGTCACATCGACAATGGTGAGTGCGAATTTGTGGGTACCTAAGTTGCCTTGTTGATCACTTAAACGACTGTGTCGAAGAAAAAACAAATCAGCCTGTTGTATTCATCGAGTGTCTGCACATCAAACCAACCACTTTAAATCTTTTTTGGTGATGACAGGTAAATTTGCCAAAGCGTTTGTTTGGCCAGCCATGCTCAAGCAATGTTATGAATGACGTTGGCGACACTGGCTAACTGTTCCACAGGGGCTTCATCTCTCCAATACCCAAGGATATCGTTGGATCTTTTATAAGCAGGGTCGTGTCTGTAATAAATATAATCTGCACGACTGGTTGGTGTTTCGCCGGGCTTTGACTGGTTGTGGGATCTAGTTGCAGATCCAGGAGCGTACCAGGTCCACAGAAATTGTATCCAGGAAGATGTTTTTCGCCCGGATGTTTACTCCACGGTGTCCCTGATAGCTTTTTAATGCAGCCACGATTTCACCGCAGCTGGTGACTTTGTTTTTTAAAACTGAACCCTACAAACGCGAACTTCTCTGCTCCACATGGAACACGAGTCCCCGTAACCGCTGATCGTCCATTACGTGTCCGAACTTGAGTTGAATTTCTGGTGTGTGTTTTGGCACGACATCTCACGCAATATGAAGAATATGATCGTGTTATAACCATTGACAAATATTCAGTGTCATTACGCAAACAAATGTCGCAGATGCCTTTGTAGGTAAAAGGAACAGCATCTCACCTTTTAATGCTATCGATTTCTCTACAGAAGCATTGCCTAAACTGGCTAAGCATATCGATGGAACCGTGTTTCCAAACTCGGTTCTGGCACTCATCATCGGCTCTGCTGGATTCATTAAAAGCTGGTGTTGAATATAGTTCTTACGATAGTTAACCTGGGACCGGTTGTACGTGATTGCACCTTCGGCCGATGATCAGCCGTGTTATAATGTGCTCAATGATGTTCAAAAAGCGTTGAGAAGTGGCAACAACGCTATGACGACTTTGTTGCCCACCGTCGATATCTTTTCCACCATTGACGAATGCTACCATTGACAACTTTGATGCCAGCAAAACCATCTTGATGTATACGATGATGTGATGCTCGAGAATGAAGTCAAACCCGCACTAATATTTTCACGACAAAAACACGGACGTGATTTATTTGAATGAACGGTATTTAATGTGCCAAAATGATCCGTGACAACTTTAACATGCTGATAATAATTCGCTTCATTGATGCCTATGGCCTTGGAAACATTCATTGGATTTGGTGTTCTGCCGATCATTCGTGGGATGAATTTCGTGACATGTTTGCTCCTATTACCTCGAACCCGCATATTTTTCTCGTAATTGATTTGGCTGGTGGACCACACAAGTATCGTGCTGATTAGGGCACAGATGCGTCAATTTAACAATCGAAACACCAATCCTATAATAATATCCGACAATGATACCATAACATCGTACTAATGACAACGCGGGAAGTGGCCCGTGAACATCAAGAATTCATTCAGAAAGTAACGGAAGGAGGCAAAAATGTCAAAAATATATTAGAGTCGAGACAGACGGCCCGAGACGATCTCAACGAGGGTCATGAACAAACATTTGAACCGCTGATTAAACCCACAAAAGAAATTACCGAGGCCACCAAAAACATCCGTGCAACAAGTAACAGAGCTCACGGACACTGAATCAGCCCCTGGTCCAGTTCGTAAATTGCCAAACGTACCAAAGATATCAAAATAGCCACAAGAGCAACTTCAGAGGTTATTATACGTTTTCCAGAGATGGTGGTTGAAATCAAAGACGAAGAAAACGCAGGAGAAACTGAAGAGCTACCACCCATGTATCAGGCAGTGCTGGAAACACCGATACAACATTTTCGTCAAAAAAGTCATCAGTGGATCTTTGAAAACCCCGATGATAAATTCTGAGGAGGTTGAGACAGTGTGTGTGCTACGTGAAATCTATGTTTCAGTGTAACTGGTGGATGTCAATACAGCCCAGAGCGTGATTTCAATGATCACCATCGAATCTACAAAATCATAATTCAGTGTGACTTTCTATGCACCTGTGACAGGTGGGGAACCAAACACACTCGCGATTCCACTAGCATCGTAGCAATTTTATTACAGTTGGCATAATATCCTAGCTCAGCCGTTTAGTGAGTGCCCACAAATAACACGTTTGTGTTTTCAGCAGACACTGGCACGAATGGGCATACTGTTGAACGACAATGATTAATGAACAAATTCGAGGAAAACTTTAGGGCATTACACTAGCAAGGACCATAAAATTTATATACGTGTCCATGAGCCCAGGCTCAGTTCCGTCATTGCCATCGAATCTCAGTCATATAGATTGTTAACACTGGACAGTTGTCCCTGAGAACAGTTCTTGGATGACTCGAAGATATTCCGAAAAGTATACGCATTTTGCGTGCAGGACCTAAAGGGACTGGATATCATATCGGACCTGACATTGTGAGAATTACCTCAACGACGCAAGTCAATGTAAATTGTGACGCCATTAGTGGCAGTTACGACAGCTGGTTGGACTCGACAGGTATAGTTCCGAGAGGCGTCGTCTCCCAAGTTTACATTCTGTTTGGGTTTTCACCCACCGTAGGACCAAATGACTTGATATCAATCACGCCCGCAGCACCAGTGCATTTTCCATGACATAATAATCAGCTGACCCATATTCGTTTTTCTCTGTTGATCAAGACGAGCACGTGGTAGATCTGCGGAGTGAAACTTTGACAATACAACTAATCATAAAAGATCGACCCAAAATTTAAAAATAAAAACAGTCTTGCCTGGACGTGTCAAACCCATTCGCGTAGTTATCGCGAGAAAACATGACCTACTGCGGAACTGGCCATGGTGATGTTGCTCGTTTGGTGTTTGCAGGCACACCAAAAGCACTCGGAGCTCTGACCTCGCTCGCTGTACCCATAGCTAAACCAGTTGCCAAGCTAGACGTAGATAGTGTTAAAGCTTCCGCTGTGGATCGATTCAAACAACTGGGCTCGCAGTCAGATCAGAGACTTCGAAATCGAATACGGCGAATCGTAAAACAAGTGCCATCATCATCCACAAAAGCAATTTAATTACATTACCATCGACTGAATCCATACTCTCTGTAGTTAGTAAATAGCTCAACAACAATTGACAGATTCAACGATTGTAATTCTAGCCATGGGAAGTGGATTTTCACTGTATTAAATAAAAATCAATAACCTACAACAAATGGCTCAGTTCAAAGAAGTATTTGACCCAGTATTTGACATGGGAACGCCTGTGTTAGTGGTTGATGCAAGACAGATTTTCAGTATTAATCCTATCCAGCCATCCAGCCACGAAACTCAATCAATTTAAAATATAATTGCAAATGCAATACATCTCTAGGTTTTCCCTTCTATTTGAGGCTGAAGAGTTCCTAAAAGGACTTTCACAAGCTGTAATCGATTTATTACTTTTCATTATAACACCAGGATCTCTTACAGTCCGTCTTTGACATGTATTTTCATGCACGTGTAGGTGACGTTGGTGGTGCTAATTACAGATGCTATGAAACAAGAAACTCTCCCAATGCTGAGTTATGATATAGGAGAAATCAAATCAACTTGCAAAGACATCAAATCAACATTGAGATACACTTATACATTACTGGTAAATATGAAACAAAATTGGGACAAACGCTTGTTCGTTTGATAAAACTTGCAGATATTGCAGCAGTAGCTGCACATTTTAACATGAAAGTGATAGAATATAATCTAAAACAACGACACGGAGTACAGAAAGGTAAACAGATGACGAAAGAGCTTTTAGATCGAATATGAAAGCAGTTTAGTGAGTAGCGCGTATATTGATTGCTACCTTAGACCTGTCTGCCTGAGTATATCATCACTCATTCTGCAGGAGTTTCGTGTGTACAATCCATGCAAACTACAGTAGCACTGTAGAGTAGTACGAAAGGCCAGAGCATTGCCTCACTGGCCCACTTTGTCGGCATTTCCATCCGGACATTTCTCTACCCACAGTGATTGAACCACTCGCGTCACCTATCCGCTTTCCTGTGTATGTGATCTAAATTCAATGTAAACCACAGACAACGCTCATGTATGGGCTAAATGTTCATGGTGGGCAGAGGCGAGGACTGGTGGAAAAGCCGCAAAGTGGGCCAGTGGGGGCAAAATATCCAGTTCTGTGCTACTTTTAAGCAATATCCAAAATATGTCTATGCAGTCAAGACTGGTGCCGAAATAACAAATTTACTCGGTATTTTGATTCATTTTAGGACTAGTAATACCGATTAGATTACAATTTAGGTATAATCATATAAAGTATAAGATAATTTTACCGAATCTTTCGATACCTAGTTTGATCCTTTGATTTTGAACATAACTACTAACAGCGTCAATTCCCTTATGCATATATGAAGTGGGATATGATTTGTTTGAATCACATTTACTGGAAGCATAAGTGTCAGACTCGTGTCCTACTGTTTTCTTTCAGAACGTGTATGTGCTTCCAGCAAGATCGCGTCGATGATTTAATATTTAATATGGCTGAAATAAAATTAAACTGTACTTTGATTTCAATTTAAAATACAAAAAATATACTGATTGAATGATATATTAGTGGATTTTATCTGTGTATAAGGTGATTGAGACTGTAACGAAACATCAATCTGAACAAAAACCAATAAGTGCAATAACTCTCATTTAGTATTACTTATAATATGCTCGTTTTTTTCTCCGTTAACTTTACATTGTCAGAATCGGCCAATATTTCCCGATATTGCACTCTCGCGGTGAATTCATACTGAATGCACGCGAATAAAGGAACTACTTTCTGCTGTAAACAAACAGTTTTTTTCTGAATGAACTAAAACAAATGTTTGATGGACTGCCACATATCAGCAGATTTGGCACATTCCGCGTTAACTTTTTTGATACAGTGCTTCAGATCTAGGCTAGCTACAGACGCCAACAGGGTCCTTACAATAACATGCAAGTTATAAGACATAAACTGTCTTCTTTAGCTAGTAATACAAATGGCAAAAATATACTTACAATTTTACATCCTGAATTTCCTCAAAATGTACTTTCTTTGTTCTGCAAATCCGAATTACATGAGCCATGTCATGGGTTCTCAAGGCTGATTACACATTTCGAAATTGTACTGTCATTTAGAATATATTCCAAGTGCAGTTACATCCTCCTTACTGCACTCAAAATGAAATAAACATTAAATTCCACAGCGTGTTTTCGATAATTGCAATTGAAAGACTTCATATTTTTCCCACATTACGATCTGAGTGATTCAATGACAGAACAGAAACACGCACGCCGATGTCAGCACACTTCAATACGATTAAATTGGCAGACGCTGCTGGAATCCGATGTAAGTTACTTCATGTTGATAAATCCAGACCATAATCACGAAATTGCGTCGAATCGACAAAAATACCAAAACGTGTTCATTCCAGATCAAATGGAAAAGTTGTTGCAATGCGCATTCATTAACAATATTACTCCAAATTTCAATTTTAAGTAGACCAAAGGCCATTTTCTTTCGAAACTTACGTCTAGCGCGACCAACTTCAAATCTGTCTGGGCGGAGTTACGTGCGCATTAATAATGTTGTTATGTAATGATGCAGCTACGCTTGTGTATTTAGTTTGGAATACGGCAGACATTCAGTTACTTTTTTTCTTGTAGTGTATTTTTGTTTATATATTTAAGCCTTGGGTAGAATAAGAAAATGAGCATATAATAAAAAGGTTACTGCATTTGTATGGGAAAATATGAACTCGTTTTGTGGGATGGATATACTGCACTCCTAAGGTCGTGCAGTATAGCCATCCAAAAAACTCGTTCATATTTTCCCATACAAATGCAGTAACCTATAATTATAGTATATCGAGCAAACATAATTTCTTTATAATTATACCTACTGTATTATGATGAGGTAAAACAATTTAATATTACAAATTACATGACAGGAAACGAACGCAAAAAAGAAGTCTATTTAATTTGTTTTTCTTTTCTTTCACAGAACAAAACAGTAAAGCTACCTCCTGGAAGCGAAACTAGTAAATATTATGCCTGTATCGATAGTCCTGCCCTAAGATGTGTGAATACTTTAAAGCAACCAGACCACTGTTCAACCTACACTTACGGAGATAATAAGGGTAATTTTTCTTCTGTCACAGAATTATGTCATAATGTTGACACCGTCACCAAGACAGTAAATCTTGTTAGATGTGACTAACTCAGAACAATTTTATTTCAATTGACTTTAATATCTAACGAGCTCGCAGGACGGAATAGAACACCGACTTGATCATTCTCCCGCCGCCATGCTCTAGTACAGCAATTAAACGCTTCAGTTTAAACACAGAAAATACCGACATTGACGAATTCTTTTCAATTCAAATTGGACATGATGTACAATTTATGTCTTTAACCCAGCTAAAACGAGCACCGTTTGAAACATTATCAAAACCTTGACTATGTTGCATTCTTTGTCCTTTTTTGGCAAATTTTGTTTTAGGGATGATCTTAGTTGAAATGTTGGTAAGCAATAAAGCATACATATTCAAAAACTATATAAGCTGGTGGGCATTTTATTGGGGTTCTGCTTAAAGATCTATCCCAAAATAAGGAGAGATGTTATCGCCAGGGAGACCCTTGAGCGCCCTATTTATGCATGATAGAGATTGAATTAAAAACGACTATTACAGGTAGTTTCGATAATGAAATAGAGTAAAACTCAGGGTAGTATGCTGATGATACTTTTCTACTATTAGCCAATTCTCCTTTTTCCTTGAAGACAAGCATGCACATTTTAAATGAGTCTACCTTGATATCTGTACTACACGTATTTTAAATCAAAACCTATTTGGATTAGTAATAAAAAATGATAATGAAAACAATATACCCAGACATTGATATGAACCGGTTAAAGCCCACTTTTAGATTACTGGCAGTAGGTTCCTCTTTGAACTTGGAGGATATGGCAGGACTATAATTTGACCATGTTTCGGAAGTAAAGAAACTGCTTGGCTGGTGGAGCAGAAATAATATATCCATTATTGAAAAATTACTTTCGTAAAATCCTCGACTTCATTCATCTCTTTGATCCTCCACCCCAAATAGAAACTGGACGTAATTACATTATTTTTCGCGTTTATGTGGGGCGGTAAAACTGAGAGAGTTAAAAGAGACTCACTTACTGCGTATAAAATATAATTCACTTGCATTCATTTGTGTTATATAAAACTTTCACAAATTTGGTATCATTTACTAAATTAATATGGTTTATGGCAAAAACCTGTTTTTCACAAATATTTGGAAAATTTGGAGGTTTATTATGATGTTAGTTGGTTGGTTGGTTAGTTGAATTTTTACGGCGCACCAGCACTATGAGGCTATTTAGCGCCATACAAAAGGATATATCTTTCATCATTTGAAAGTGGTAAAAGGTTTCGTATCGACCAGCGATACGAAACCAAACAGTTGAAGGTAAAACGATAAAATGGTAACGGTGATAAATAAATAAAGTTTCCCGATCAACGGGGAGTGCAAATGATGTATGACAACGAAAACAGTTGAAAGGTAATTAAAATCTAACGACGGTATATATATAGCACATAAAACTGTTCAAGGTGATAGCATAAAAGATATAGCTTATGATAAATATTTACTTCCTTCAGGAAGTCTATAATATAAGAAACGCTAACTGTATCAAAGAGCTCCCTAATGTCATGCACATTGTAATAATGATTACGCGTAGGTTGGAGGTCGAAACACTCCAACATAAAGTGCTTAATGGTGAATAGTTCATTGCAAGATACGCACTCTGGTGGGTCTTCTCCTTTTAGTATGTAGGAGTGGGTTAAATAAGTATGACTAATTCGAATTCTTGCAATGACTACCTCCTCCCTAAGGACGGCTCTGTAGGAAGGAGCACATTCTCCTAGGGTTGGCTTGATGGCATGAAGTTTGTTATTCACGGCATCATTCCATGATGCCTGCCATTTCTGACGTAAACAGTCTTTGATACTACGTTTAAAAGCAGTATACGGTGTTTTAAAATCGGATGGTTCCAGTGATAGGGCCATTTTAGCAGCGCGGTCTGCTTTGTCATTACCTTTAATTCCAATATGGCTACGTAACCAACAGTATACTATATTGTGGGAAGTACTCAGCTCAGTATGTTTGAGGAGAATATTGGCTAATAATGGATTCTCCAGTTTTCTATTATGTAGTGACTGAAGTACTGATAGCGAATCGGAGCAAATGATGCTGTTTAAAATACGCTTGCTTTCAATATATTGCAATGCAAGGTCTATTGCTCTGATATCGGCTGAGAAAATTGATGTACCATTTGGCAAGCAAACTTTTGTTGTGTGTTTTCCACTAACGAAGGCTGCAGCAGCCTTTTCCTCATCTTTTGATCCATCAGTATATATTCTTGTATAATTTTCAAATTGGGTGAGGAGTTCATGGTAACAAGAGTGGAAGAGAGAAGGGTTTATCTCCGATTTTTTTTCATCGTGTAACGTGAAAAGTACTTTTGGTTGTTGAAGTAGCCAGGGAGGTGTTTTGGAGACGGACATTTTCTGAATTTTTGAAAGATCAATTTTGGTACTGTCAAGGCATGGTAATATTCCAATGCCAAAGGTAGGTATGACGTTTGGTTTATTGTCATATAAGGTTTTATATTTGGGTTCAAAAACAGCCGAAAAGGCAGGGTTCAGAGGGTTTGCTTTTAATTTGAGAGCATACTGTGCGGAAAGCATTTCTCTACGTTGCGATAAAGGTGGTTCGTTCGCTTCAACGAGTAGGCTTTCACACGGGGATGTCTTAAATGCTCCCAGAGCAAGTCTTATTCCCTGATGATAAATTGGGTCAAGAATCTTCAAATAGGACTTCCTAGCTGAACCATAGACAACGCAACCATAGTCTAGTTTCTAGCGAATAAATGTTCTGTATAAACTGAGTATGACTTTCCTACCAGCACCCCAGTCAGTGTGCTCTACTACTTTAAGTAAATCTAGAGACTTCAAGCATTTAGCTTTCAAATTCTTCAGGTGTGGAATAAAAGTCAGTTTTCTGTCGAAGATAATACCTAAGAATTTTGCTTCCTCAACAACTGGAATAGGTGTTCCGTTCAGCGTGAGTTTAGGTCCATCATGATGTCTTCGTAACTGACAGAAATGCATACATACAGTTTTTGATTTCGAGAATTTGAAACCGTTAGTATTGGCCCAAGTTTGAATCTTGTTGATATTTTGCTGTAATTGTCTTTCAGTTGTATGCATGTGCTTGGATCGGTAACATATCAAAAAGTCGTCAACATATAGGGAGCAATCCACACCTGGAGTCAGACACTTGGTGATGATATTAATTTTTATGTTGAAAAGCGTCACGGATAAAATACTGCCCTGGGGCACACCCATCTCTTGATCGTGCATATCAGAAATGGTGGAACCCACTCGTACCTTGAATTCCCTGTCTGAGAGAAAGTTTGATATGAACGAGGGCAGTCGGCATTTTAGACCCAGATCGTGCAGGTCATTTAGTATTCCGTACTTTCACGTTGTGTCATAGGCCTTTTCCAGATCAAAGAAAACCGCTACTAAGTGTTCCTTCTTGATAAAAGCGTCGCGAATAAATGTTTCCAGTCTAACCAGATGATCATTGGTACTACGACCATAACGAAAGCCACTTTGGAAAGGAGATATTAAATTGTTGGTTTCCAAATACCATACAAGCCGAGAATTGATCATTCGTTCCATTGTTTTGCAAACGCAGCTAGTTAATGATATAGGTCTATAGTTGGTAGGATCTGCGCTATCTTTACCTGGTTTGGGGATTGGTATTACTGTTGCTTCTTTCCAAATTTTTGGTACATTACCAGTAATCCATAAATCATTGAAGATTTCCAGAAGAACTGTTAAGGATGTTCTGGAAGGTGTTTCAAAAACTGGTAATGTATATCGTCAGGCCCAGCGGATGTATCATGGGCCTTATTCAAAGATTCCATAAGCTCCGACAATGAAAACAGTTGGTTATAACTCTCTGAGTTATTCGATGTGAATTTCAACCGTGTTTTTTCTTTTTGAGCTTTAATCTTCGGAAAGCTTCTGAATAATTAGACAATGACGAATTTTTGGAGAAACAATCAGCAAGTACATTAGCTATTTCATGTTTGGTATTGAAATTATTGTTATTTATCTTCACATGTCGGAATGAATTGTATTTTCCCTTTCCATTTATTTTGAGGATCGTGTCCCAAACTTTCTTTATTGAGGAACGAGAGTTTAAAGTTGAAACATATTTTTTCCATGATGCTCGTTTACTTTCTTTAATTATGCGGCGAGCTTTGGCCCGAAAAATACGGTACTGAGTTAAGTTTTCGGGCGTTGGACGATTATTAAATTTTTTCAGTGCTTCTCGGCGTTGTCTAATGGCTTCTTTACATTCTTTAGTGAACCACGGTTTTGGGTTCTTTTACAATTCGGCGAGGACTTAGGAATAGATTCTTCTGCAATCTCAATTAAGACGGATGTAAATTGTCGAATAGGATCAATATCGTTTAGGACGGTATTCCTGTTAAGTCTAGCTGTACAAAGTGTTTCAAACTTGGTCCAGTCAGCTTTCGTTAAATTCCACTGTGGAATCGTGTCATCAGTTGTAACGCTGGTGTTCTTAAGATAGATTGAAAAGTGATCACTGCTGTGAAGGTCATCAGCGACCTTCCAATTATAATCCAAAAGTAGTGAAGGAGAACAAATTGTCAAGTCGATACATGTGTATGTACCAGTTCCTGGGTGCAAGTACGTCGGAGATTTGGTATTAAATAGACACAAGTCGTGTCTAGTAATAAAATCTTCGACCTTTTTGCCCCTGTCGCTTATGTAATTTGATCCTCATAAAATATTATGGGCATTAAAATCACCGAGTAAAACAAATGGTGCAGGAAGTTGTTGAACAAGCGTGTCTAATTCGTTTGGTAATAAGTTGGTGTTTGGTGGTATTGTTCACATCAATAGAAACCCCTCCTGAGGTCCTGCCAACGTTCTGTAAGTAGGTGTTAAACAGGGAGTAATTTTTAAGTGTGATTTGTCCGTATTTTTTAAAAAGGTTTCCTGAAGGCATAGTATTGCAGGATCATATTCGTTTAAAAGCAGGAGAATATCATTGTAATTGGCTTTAAGTCCTCGACAATTCCATTGTATGATCGTGTTCTTCATTATAAGTTTAGACTGGAGATTTTGGAGCTAGGTTAGACTTTTCGTGGAGAGAATCTGTATGGTTATTTCTACGGAGGAAGTACGGGGATGATTTTTTTGTTAGGTCTGGAGCTACTTTGAGAACATGGAGCAGTATCTTCTGCATCCATGCTCTCAATGTCCCCAAACCTGTTATAGAGTTTAATGGGGTCTTCTGACCCCTTTTGCTGCCTATTTCCTTGTGATCTGTTTTTGGTCTTTGGTGATTTCGGTGGTTGAGTATTATTGAATGTTGTTTGGGTAGATGCCGTGGTTTTTTATGCTTGGTAATGGGGGGTGTTAGTGCTTGATGTTGACTCGGGTGCATCTGTCTGCGTTTGAGCGTCCTTCGTTGCCTTATGATTGTTCTTCACTACAGTGGAGAAGGATGGGCCAGGAAGAGATGTTTTTGTCTGTACAAGCTTTCTGGCCTCTGGATAGGGAATGTTGGATGTGTATTTAACCCTCTGTATTTCCTTCTCCTGTTTCCAGGTATCACAATCCTTGGAATTGGCGTGGTGCTCCTTTCCACAGTTGACACAATGCGGAGTGGCTCTACACTCAGATTCCTGAAGAGAATGATCTCCGCATTGGCCACATATTTGGCTTTTTGAGCATCGGTCTTCATGATGACCATATTTCTGACACTTATAACATCGAAGTGGATTTGGGATGTACACATCAACCTTCACTTGCAGAAAGCCAACTTTGACCACTCTGTGTACTGTTGGCTTGTTGAAGGTGAGTATAATGGTGTTGGTGTCCTGCAGGTTGTTGTTACGTTTAATACGTATTCTACGGACTGCAGTGACACCTTCATTTTTCATCCCTTCAATGATATCCGTGTCGCTGACTCCAGCCAATTCACGACAGCGAATCACGCCTTTGGACGAATTGAGTGTTGTGTGGGCGAACGAGGTCACTGGAATATCGAAAAAGGTTCTCATTTTCTTGAGGTTTTCTGTTTGGCCTCGTCGCTCACACTCGACAAGTAGACAGCCCGATTTTAACTTTTTTACACCTTTTGGTGTACCAATCAAACCCATAATTGTTTTCTCGATCACAAACGGAGAGAGTACATTAAGCGGTTCTGTGGCATCTTTAGACTGTATAACCATGAAGCGTGGAAATGAATCCACACCACATGGTTCGTCATCCGAATCAGATCCTGTCTTGGTACGCTTCAGCTGATTTGTTTTGGAGTTTTCCATTTTTATTTTTTTTTTGGACTTCAGCACCCGTGCTCCCCACCCACCATGGAGCCCAACAAGGGGACACTTTTCAAGTGTCAGGGATACACGGTTGTTATACTCAATCGGTAAAATTACCTCCCAATTGACCCGTTAAGCCACCGCCTTCTAGGAAGTCTTCTAAGACTTAGGAAAGGGAAAGTTAAAAGGATAGAATGTATGGGCAACGGTGGTATCAAGACAGATACAAGGAAAAGATAAAGAAAGTAAGCGAGTAAATAAAAACCTCCTAGGGCTCGGCGTGACTAGCCGATTTGTCGAGACCGGGCCCATTCCGACCACCCGTCTAGGAGAAGTAGAGGCCAAAGTAGTGTGTTGCATTGGAAAGCCTCTGCTCAACTACCAGGATCCTTTCCTCCCCCGACACTGGTCGGAACCCACGGCAAACAGGTTGCCTCTACGTAGTCGCCTCTTACGACACGTAGCGAGGCACGGCGGGCCAATTCTACAACCCCGGACCCGCAGGGGGATTATTATGATGTAAATTAAAAAAATGTTTTTGATCAAATAATTAGTATTAAACATTTTATAATATTTAATGTATACTTTTATCACGATGGAAAAATTAATCATCTACAATTGATGAAGATGTGTATCAAAATACTGTAAATAATTTTCAATGATACAAAAAGTGGAGAAAAAACGGTGTTGTACTTAGTGAAATATATTTTGATGTACAAAGAGCTGTATTAAGTTTTGATGAATAAAACAAAAAACACAAACTTTCTACAGCAATTTACTCTGATCCCGTTGATATCAGTAAAGTGGAGAAAGGAATTTAATAGCGTTGTTTGAAGGTGATAGTAGTTTTCATATACTTCTTTAACTTCAGTTCTTGGCGTAAGATAAAATAAAAACAAATCATTTATAATAACCCTGATTAGAAGCAAAATACGAAAGTCAAATGGTAAGAATGAAACTTGGTACATGCAGCTATAGTGTGCAATTTGTGCAAGTGAATGGATACATTCTTTTGTTTTGGCTAAATTTGTATATAAGATACAAAAATAATTTGTATTAAGTTTCTATTTCTTCAAACATATAATGCCACAAACCAGCTTTTGCGAAAGAATAATTTAAGTGAATACACCTTTTTGTATCGAGTGATTAGAACAAATTAAGCACTTAGTTTATGACTGTTCAGTTACTAAGCATTTTAAGAAAGTTTTTGTAGAATGGATCCAAACATACGATCAATATGAATTACACAATTGGATGTCTTTATAGGAAATAACAACTTTTCTGTTCTAAATTAGTTTCAAATTTTGCTTGCAAAATATATTATATCTACGGATCAAGTTGTGCATAACAAATCCTAAATCTCACCTATTATAAATATGGTATTCTATTGTATAACACGCTGGGAAAATGTGTAGCCAAATTGAATAACAGAATTGATTAGCTTAAGAGAAAGTGGACTCTATCGTCCATTTTGATGCATGCATTTGTATATCATTTTTTATTTGCAATGGTTTGTTAGCCGTTTTTACACATTGGGGATTATATGCATGTGTATCTTTGTGTATGATATTTATAAATGGATGTGAATGTGTGTGTGCATGTGTGTGGTGACTAAGTAAGGGAACGTATGTAAAGATGAGGATGCTAATCAGTTTAAAGTAATACATCGTAGACCAGATAATGGAGGAAACATTTACAATCCTGACGACTTGCTTTCAGTAAAAAGTCAAATAAGGACATATATATTGCAAACAACAGAAAATAATGCCCTGTCACTTAAATGTTCATAACACTGTTGCAAAATGAATGTTTAAAAACTTTTAAATAGTAAAATGAATAAATATCATAAATGTCTTTTCACAGAAAAAGAGATGAATGTATGCTGATGGCTGATTTTGTCCGATTGACATGCATTAAGCTCAGCTCAAAATGCTGAAACAGCAAGCCTTCGATAACCCATTATGGCAGGTCAAAAAATGTCCACATCGCATTATTTATTTTTTGTTTATTTTTATTTCAAAGTACAGTCATTCCGATGATTACAAATGCCCACCCCCAACACTTCTTTTAAAAAC
The DNA here is from genome assembly GCA_016617855.1 of Megalonaias nervosa. Taxonomy (NCBI): domain Eukaryota; kingdom Metazoa; phylum Mollusca; class Bivalvia; order Unionida; family Unionidae; genus Megalonaias; species Megalonaias nervosa. Next base: position 16,372 of record JAECUM010011543.1, on the reverse strand, counting down.
ACATTAATGTCCTATCCGTATCATCTCACGTTCAATGTCCAGCACATATTATAGCACCACTAAAGATTGAAATTACATTGACGTCGTATCAACGCCAGTCTCGAAATCAATCAAATCACGCTTGTCATCGAGATTGTTAGTGATTGACATGACGGTTAAAGAGGATAATAACTTAAAGTTAATTTGGATTTTAAAAATGGCAACGCAGGAGAAAATAATATTCAATCGTTCATTTTAAGACGAAAGAAACACACACATCTCCCTCTATATTTCTCTCTCTCTCTCTCTCTCTCTCTCTCTCTCTCTCTCTCTCTCTCTCTCTCTCTCTCTCTCTCTCTCTCTCTATATATATATATATATATATATATATATATATATATATATACGAAACCATATCAAAACCATTTTAATTATGCCATACACTACTCATTTTCTTGAATTACCATTATAATCATCATCATCATCATTATCATCATCATCTGAATATTGTGTAAATCTTTCCTGGACTTTTTCTTGTAATATCTCTCATAATAACATGGCTATATAATTTAGAAGCTAAGACTCATTCCCAAATTGATTGACAGTACAACTTGCAAAGATATATTTATACAAGAAACGTTTAGAATAGTGGTGTTCTCGTTCCGCTAGTTAACATTCACACTAGAATAATTTAAAGTATTTCTTTTTTATTTCAACTTAAAGTATTTAGGTTAGAATAATGAGGATATAAAGTAAGCGCTGCTCAAATAATAAACTAAGAAAATTGAACTATGATATGTTTGTACTTGCTGAGGTTTCCCAAATAAAATAAACTGCCTGTATTGGAATTCATTTAAACGCAAAGGAAATGCACTTCGCCATCAAATAGTGTAGAACAGGTACGTACCCACGTTACTATAACAATAATACGACCCAGATATATCCAAATTATTAATATCTTATTGTTGCTGAGAATAGTCCATTTTTACAAATAAGGAAAACACTGAGATTTATGGTCTATCATTTCTCATTAACTCTGTCACGGACATCATAATTGATAGATTAGCACGATACTCCAACTTAAGACCCGATCCATGCTGTCAGCTGTGTCTAAATCAATGAGCTTAAACGATGACTTAAGTCATCTCTGATAGGTAGCTCACACAGACAGCTGCAGTTGTCACTGCTATTTACAGTCCAGTATTGTGTTATATATATCTATATTGTGCTTGAACTTTGTTCGCTATTGGTGGTAGAGGCTTGACCTATCCGACTGTTGTCATGTTTGAAAGAATCTTACTAAAATTGAGTTCAAGACCTAACCTTGTTTACGAGCTTAGAACGTTCTGGAAGATAACTTCTTGACTAGATTTTTTTCCGAAAATGCTATTGCAACATAGCTCAAGTGAGAATGTATATAAAGGGGTTTAGGTAAATAATTATCAATTCCTCTTTAACATCAGTCTTTGGAATGATTTACAGTTCTGTTCAGATATAATTTGAGAGGAAGTATGTATTCAAAGTATACGTTGGAGATACAAAGTGTTCATTTACTTTTTCGGACTAAAACCCTAATTTGAGGATTATTAAGATCTCAGTCAAAGACATATTGGATTGTATCATATTGGTAAGTCAACGCATTCAAGACTATTAACACATCAGTATATTCACGAATATAGTTCCATCAGTACGTTCAAACCATTGAAATTCATTTTGGACATACTATACTCTGACCTGCATGATAATGCTGTTTATTCGTATTTATATAATCTCTGTTAGTATTATGAAGTATTCTCCTGTAGAATCCAGGTATAGCACTTTCCGTTCTGTTTAGTATATATTTATAATCCTCTAAAATTATTTCTGTATAACTTCATTTCTTTGTTACAAATCCGTGATGGCTGTGCACCGATGAGAATTAATTACTGCGTTGACATGTGGGTGTGTCTGCCATGCACGGATGCCACCGACTCTGTAACATCATTTGTTTCTGGTAATGTATGCATGATTGAGATGGTATAGGGGTCAGTGCCTACAGGCAAGGTGATGGGAGTTGTTTTCTTACGGACTAAGAATTAAAATTATGCTATGTTTGATAATGTTATTTATTCGTGCTTATAAAAGTTCTGTTAGTATTATCAGGTATTCTCCTGTAGTACCCAGTGATTGCACTCTCCGTTCTGTTTTGTGTGTGTATATATATATATATATATATATATATATATATATATATATATATATATATATATATATATATATATATATATATATATATATATATATATATACATACTATGTGTGTGTGAAACAATTTTTGTATTTTGCAGTTACCAGTCCACAAACGCCAGTCATATCTGATGTGATTACAGCTGTTATAGTGCCGATTGCAATTGTCTTGGGTATTACAATCGCTGTGGTAATTGTCTTCATAATACTCTGGAGAAAATGTAAGTTCCATTTCACTTCAAATACTTCAAATATTGGTCGTAATGAATACATAATTATATTCAAAAGTTAACATCATTTGTCACAAGACAACTATACGTTAATGAGTCATATGAGAATAAAAGGCATGAAATGAAATCTCCATCTAACATAAGAGCCCTGAAATGTAAGAGAGTATTTATTTCAGACATGTAACCTCTTTGTATGTGTTATAATGAAATAGGCTGCTCACAAAATTATTAGCCTATTTGCTGCAATTTACATCCTATAAGACATCTCTTGCATATATCATTTCAAAAGAAGCATAATGCATAATGTTAGCGTATTGCATACTAAAGTGTACACGCATCTTTAGTCTGTTTGTTTGTTATCTATTAAAATATGTGACTCATTTCATTTAGTTAGAAACAAATATGAAATCATTATTAAAACTATAGAAAAAAGGCTACAATAGCATGGCAAAAATATTTACGTGTTGGCCTGTAAAATATTCAGTAATTTTCATCTGTAATGTAATGCAATTCTACTCGAAGTGTATCTATTGATCATATCATATAACGTAATGCGATCTTACTTTTAGCTGAATGCATTAAAATATTGACTATGTTGGTTAATATATGTGTTATTGACTCAAAAGACAACGTTGAGGTAATAGTTCAGGGTTACTTTCGAAATATGCCTCTTACATTTGGATCATACGCTTGGGTAATGATTTTATTGCTTGATGAAGATTGGTTCAAGATGAAACGACCTTGTTGCGAATGAAAAAATATTGAAAATCATCTTAAAATAACAAGCGTATGTTTTCGAACCAAACATACAACGAATACTACTGAGATAAATAACAATATCTCATCATTGGTAATCGCTATGTAATGCTAATCACATTTATCAGAGAAGTAGATATAAAAGTGCATGTCGTTTCCGTATCCGATGCAACACACACCCATTATGAAAATGAGGCTCGTTCTAATTGCTGCTAAGTATTATTGTCATGAAACCAATTATTTTCCATGTAGCTTTCAATGCATGTAAATTATGAAAGCATCAATAGTTTCATGTTTATCGGAAACCGTTGAAATATTTTCTGTTCAGATTAAGAGAAGTGAAGAAAAACTAGTTTCACCTATTTGCCACTAATCGGTGAGCAGAAGTTTCCTGGTATTTTGAGCAACGTCAGAAGCCACCATAGTAGTTTCTGTTTCGTTACATTGAAACTGAATGGAGGACACCACGTTATTTGCTTTTCATTGATGTTGATGTAATACACTATACGATTATATGAGAAAAGGGCAAACTTGGGGGGGGGGGTCGGGGAGGAAATTCGGTGGAAACTATACAGAGACTGTAAAAATGACTTCCGCCAAGAATTCAAACAACGGAACTACTCTGAAGTTTCCATAAAATAATTTCACGTGTAGGTTACAAAGGTTTCAATATACAAACACCTGTTCACAGACATCTTGGAATTGTCATGTTTCATTTTCAATGAAACTAGTCTGAAACACAACTGGAACTATTAGTTTTCACATTGTTTATAAGTTCAATCGTACCAGGTTCTTCAAATCTTCGTATGGTTTTAGCTACTTCAGAAAACTACGTTTAGATTTTCCGCTTTATTTCAGCTTTCCTAGATCCTACATATTCGTGAATAGTTTCTGCTAGATCAGAATCATTGATCTTCAAGTAGGTTTGAACATATTAGAAAATATTCAAGTAGTTTATATATGGTTTCAGGGAGATTAAAAAATCATTAGTGTCATTTGGTTTCCCTGTTTTGGAGGTACAAGAATCTGATTAGTTTCAGCAGGAACAGAAAAAACCACAGTAGTTTTCGCAATAAGAAAATAGAAAAGCATAATAGATACGTTTTTAATGATAATGAGTTACTGTATAATTGAAAAGCAATGATAAGCGAAGTTCTTTGCAAGCGAAAACATGACGGAAGCTGTGTGGAAAAGGTGGAGCCTCGGTTTCCAGGCAGTTTAGTTTCGGCAGAAAATACTTTGATAACATTTAGTTTCCAAATGTTTCAAAATATGAAATTTATTTTGTTAACTTGTTTCAAGAAATATGGATCTTCAATTTTTGAGCTGCAAAGTTACTAGCAGAAACACAACTGAAACAAATTGTTACTGTCCGTTGTAATCAGTTCTAGGTACTGCCATAATTAATGAAAATTTCAGTAAATCTGTAGCCTACAATATTTTATTTTCAGCCTGATTTCATCAGCTATCGGAAACTTAAAGCTTTCTGTAGCTTTAATTGGTACTGAAAACACTAGTTCCGATCACAGACGGCGTTCGGTTTTTGTACGAGTGTTTTCCTTTCTTGGCCTTTAGTTTGGAATTAGATGAAAGTAGCTTGTTTTTTGTGTGGATGGTCCGGACATCGTAACAATGATTGTTTTTAAAGAAGCTTTTGCCATTCTCACCCCAACATAAAACAGATGTAGTTTGCACGATTTTATATATTTTCATCTAATATATTTCATCACTAAACTTCTTTTTCTGTAGATATTCTCTATCATTCTAATATGTAGATAGCTCAGGTATTTTTATCGGTTTTGTGTTTAGTTTCCTCTTTTTTGTAAAAGTAGTTATCTCTCACAACGATTAAGTGATTGCTTGAAAATGTTTGATAATTTATTATAACCGCATATATATAGCAGTATATATATATATATATATATATATATATAGAGAGTAAGTGGCATATGCAGCAGCATATATATATATATATATATATATATATATATATATATTATTGTACTAAGGTTTTAGACCCCCGTTACTGTTGCACACCTCCTTCTATCCACCATTTCGTTTGTTCAAGTTGATAAAAAGAAAGGTAATATAAATTTTTAATGGGCGATTGTACTTGAGTTATATCCAGCCAGTGGCCACATAGACCCTCGAGTAAATATTAGCAATATTTAGGTGAACTCGTTTAGGTGTTTTGATATAGAACTTCCATTGCAGGTTACTAAGGACACAATCAAAATATTTGAAACCCGTAACCCTTTTATTCCTGTTAATGTGTTTACTTGGAACAAAGGCTTTTATCTACTTTTACTATGAACACTTGGACAAACTGATCTGTTATTGTGATTTGATTGGTACAGAGTTGTTATTTCATTTTATATGGATAATGAAATCTGGCCCGGTTGTTTAACCGATACAGCAAGCGCAAGTGTACAATATCTCCAAGTTGCATGCATGTATTTAGCAGATAACAAGTGCTTGACGACCATAACTGTTACTGCGGTGGAATTAGGGAAAAACCACAACGTACGTTAAAATATTTTTAAATTTGCAGCGGTGCAACGACAAGTGAAATTGCCCTATATTATATATGGGGACTTTGAGTGTCTCACATTCCTTTAAATGATTAGGACCAAACAAATGCAACAAAAACAAAACAAGTTGCTGAAGAAGTCAAATGCGCGTTTTGTTACACGGTTGTTTTGACGACGGACACTTGCTGCTTGATTTGTGATTGTGCTTTTAGCATCAACGGTTTCAAAGTTTATGATCACTGTCTCATCACTGCGTATAAAGGAACTGCACACAGCGCGTGCAATTTGCAGTTATATCATAAACCAAGTCAAGCAGAATTTCCTTTAGTGCTTCATAACCTGCGTGTGCATGATGGTCATTTATAATGCAAGGATTACCATGGTTAAAGGCACCAATAGCTGTTATTCTAAAACATCTGGGATTATATATGATGTTTAAACTTTGACAGTCATAGTTAATAAATTCTTATCAGCTTTTTAATTCATCGCCAGACAAACTTCTTAACAATTTATCGGCAGAAAACTTTAAAATTACTAGTCGGGATCCGGATGACGAGTTCTGATAACATTGAACCATTGTGTGTGGTTTGCTTGAAATTTATGTTGCGATGCAACGTGTCGTTATAAATACAATCCAGAGCATTACCTCGATTATCACAATCTGATGAACAAACCCAGAATTTAATGTGACGCTTTCTACGCCAATTACCGCTTTGGAACCACGCTCGAAATTGCATTAGCGTCATTGTGCGTTTATTACAAGTGCCCTGATATGGTGATCTTGGTACAATTCTGTTTTAAACTGACAATGGCACCACCTGTAATAATATTGAACTGTCCGCACACGCCTGGAACATATAATCTTCCAATAAAGAAATTCGACGAGGAATCACACTGTTGACCTGAAAAGATTCTAAACTTGTTATGATTGCACATGAGCATACACTCAGTTCTGTCATTTCAATCGAATCTGCTCAATACCCGGTTGACATCAAACGGTCGTCAACAAGATCAATTTTAGGTTGGGCTGACGTCGTTCCAGATGACAAACGATTTGTACGCATGTGATATAATACCGCACATGACAATATCAGGATTACCTGTACGATTCAAATCAATTTAATTTGTAATGACATGGTGGGCATAGGTGTTCAGACTTATATATGGGTCGCATTTTCACCAATTGTCGAACAGGTGATATGATATCGATTACTCCCGCGTCGCCTGTATCTATTTCATGTCATAATATTTTGTTGTCGAATATTAGTTTTACTTTTGTTGATCAAGACGGGTACATTGCAAATGTTAGCAGTGAAACATTGTCAGTATAACTGTTCATTAGAGATCGACTTGATATTTAATAGAATGACTGTCATACGAGAACTTGTGATACCACTGAGTGTTGTTATTGCAAGGAGACCAGTGTATATGACATACTACGGAACAGGTCCTGCTGATGATGATCGTGGATCTTTTGCATGGGCACCAAAGGTGCTCACGGCCTTGCCATCGCGCGCTGCACCTATTGCTAAATAAGTTACAATGCGAAACGTTGATAGTATCAGACAGGTTGCTGCCGTTCCATTAAATAATTTAGGATTGGAAGTGGTTCAGTCGGTTCGAGGTCGAGTAGGGCGATTAATTACTGTACAAATACCAAAACTGACTGCACTAACAACAACAGAAGCAATCCCAGCCGCGGTAGGTAGCAATTATTAATGAAGCCGCTCAGTAAGGACTGTTGAATTTAGAAGCCGCTAAAAAGCATATAGTTGATTCAGCGATTGTAAATATGGTAATGGGATGTGTTGCATTTTAAAAACACTATTAAACACAAAAGCAATGTATAAATATTGGCTCAATTGAACGACACGTCATATCCCACATTTTACATGGGGGGCGTCTGTACTGGCATATCAAAGCAAAATAGATTTTCAGCATTATTCAAATCCAGCTAGGGTCCAGGATAAAACAAAAATTAAAATTAAAAGGGCACTGTTTTCTTCCATGTTAAACCTTTCTAGAAATTGACGGGTAACATCTACAAAACGACAATGCAAATTGCTGTGCCGATGCCCGAGCTGGATTTGTCAACAATTGTATCGTGGTGTTGTTCAACAGCGGAAAATTTTCCATCCACAAAAAGGAAATAGAACCTCTTCTTGACAACGTTGACCTGACCAAGACAAGTTTTGGACTCGCCAGATAGAGCAACAGTTACACGAGAGCAGCTAGTTTAGCTTTAATGTTTGTTAAAGAAGCACTCAATCGTGCAAATCATAGGCCGTTTACAATAGCTATTGTTCATAGTGAATCCTATGAACCGCACCTCGCGTTTGACACAGCTGTAGTCCTTAGCAACAACCTACATTTCTATATTGGGTTTTGTAATCGCCGATCACAGCTTCGTGAAGCTTCTTTGAGATTTTCGTGTGCAATTCCACCAGGCACATGCTTGGGTTTTGCAAAGCTGATAGCAAGATTATTTTTGGAGCTAAACACACAGTCATCGTATCTTGTAAGAACAAAAACAGCGATCCATTGTTGTGTACAGGATGTGTTGCTGGTATAATTGTGTTTTCAACATTAGCATTGTGGGTGCCTGTGATAAACAGTTTATTGTCTACAGAATCACGTTTGATATCGCATATGCAATCTGGAACCGCTTTTAGCCATACCATACACGTGCACCGATAGGCAATAGTGTTGGACAGTTTACGTGGCAAATAAAAGTGCCCAGTATGGTCTTACCGTACAAAACATGTGTTCGTGGCGTTTCAAACAATTGATTGAGCTAATAACCAGGAGCTTAGTAAGATGATATTTAACCAACTAGATGTGACTGAATTTTTTTTGTAGCTAAATGGTGATCAGGAATCCTCTGAAGATATTTTCCTTAATTACACACACAATCAAATCGCATATGCATATCACCGGCTGTGGTCGTATATTGGCCTACATCAATACCTTGACACTGGTTACAAATTTCCCAACACGACTTTCGTACATTATATCCGATTTACTACTTTTTATTGGAACATCTGTAGATTTTCACTCAACCAGTTTTTGACATCCATTTTCATCCACGTTTCAGTGACGCTAGCGGTGGTTATGGATGTTATGCTGTAATTCTTTCCGACATGAATTTGTTGATGGAAGATGCAGGTAGTCGAAGGAGGGTTCGTGATTCGCCTATATAGAACTAGTACTTGGACCTGTTACGTTTCCAAAGAATACTGTCCAATCATGAAATTAAGTTCCGCCTTAGTGAAAACCAACTTGTGAAAATATAAAAAGCCATAAGAAACAATGCTTGGGTCACACTGAATATTTCTTCAACTAAATTATCTTTAATGGTCCCGGTGCGGTTGACTGAGCACAATTTAATCAGTCTTATGCGGCAGAACGAAATAATACCTCAGTGACACCAGTGAAAATCATCCAAATCAGAGGACATATAAATACAAAGACAAGTGAAATATTTCCATTCCTTGCAGCGATTCCAGTTTTGTTAACAGAAGCGGCACCAGCTGATGTACAGTCGGTGGCTTTATTGGCTATAAGAACAGCATCCGGAATGACTTTAATACTAGCGATCTGTGGGCGCAAAGCACATCGCCAACAAATAATGAAAGGAAAAGGCCTTTGATAGTCAGGAACAAGTTGTAGAATACACTCAGACAGGGGTCTTCTATTACCCGGTACAATTCGTAAAAGACCACGCGTCCATTAACCAATCTTGATTTACTAACGATGGTAAAATCAGTCACGCCTTTTGCGTGGTATTATTATGTGAAATGAACTTTGCGTCGTTGTTGCCACAAACACATGGAACCGGCACTGTTAACCTAGACCTGACAACAGGAACTAGCACTCATCTGGTTGCATATGTAGTGGTGAGACCTAATATTTTATTATTTTTTCACTCATATGGACTTGCGACACCACTTTAAATTATTAACTTTTCAACCCTGTGCGTTCAATGTCGATTACCATAATTGTATTAGACTACACCGATGCCAACCCGGCTGGACGGGCCAATATGTAGTTATCTTGCTCATAAACCGTTGCTTGCACTTGCCAGAAGAAGAGCTTCCTCAACACCAACCGTGCAAATACTTCTTGATGTTACATTGAATTACGCTGAACGCTCACAAAATGTGTATGAATATTTACGTACGTTATTCAGTTTGACATGCACATTTGACTTCGCCACCAAAGCGGATTTGAGAGAGAATTTGTCACGTCACAACATCAAAAACACCATAGTAGTGCGAATATGTATGTTTGTCGGTTACACTGATGATCCCGTGATATAAATAATCAATCACCTAATAAAGCTTCCAATTGACATTTAAAAAAGGCAAACTTTTTATATCAGAAATTATGTGAGTTGTTTGAGACTCATAAATAATTCTAGCTAGTTTTTAAATATTTCCATTATACTTGGGGAACGGGGTATGGCGAACAAATACCTATGGATATCCGTGAGCAATACCAAATAACAAGAACACAGTTCTTTACAATATTTCATTAATCTTGTTATATTCGCTGGTACTGTTAAACAGGTATGTAGCCACCTACCAACATTTATATATTGCATGTAAATACGCCTGATAATTGTTCTTAATATAAGGAAAATTTGCTGCAGAACGTGCCTACTGTTAGTCGACAAAACACCTGTTGTATAATAAGCACAAAAAGTGAAGTTTATATAGTTTGTATATGAACGCAAAACGTGAGAATAAGGAAGAACATCCGTAGCTGGACAATATTGATGCTGATAAAGTTATTTGATAAACAGTGTGATTTTCTTTCCAGTGATATGTAATTACAATCTTGTAAAAATTTGCTTTGACATTGATTATACAACATCCCCCCCCCTTATTCAGATCACTTCAGTCATATGGTACATCTGTGGTACATGTGAACTCATGAAGATATAATCTTTTGGGAGGGAGACACATTAGAAATATTGTCAGCAATAAAATCCAAGATAATGTTTATTACAAATAGTGCTTTTTTCTTCTCGATATTAATGTTTTATGGGTGAATTCACAAGGGGAATATGGCATTCGTATTATGATTTAATTAAATCATCGGTATCATGCGTGATTCATGAACAGTTAAATCTTTTATTTACGAATTGCCATTACGACTTCACAATTCTCCAGATATTTCCACCCCTTTTATAGCTAAAGGCAAGTTGAGGACTTCTTAGAGACTTTTTCCGCGGGGTGGGTGGGTCGGTGATATCTAAGTATCAAAACTGCGCTTGAGTGTGGGATACCACACATATGTAAAAGAAACATAAGGAAACTTAAATACGAATGGATCTCTCAAAACGAACTACCTATCAAGTCATCAGGTCATGTAAATCAATGCTCTCTCTCCTCCTCCTCCTCTCTCCCCATCTCTCTCGGACCCGATGGGCCCTTTGGTTAGGCCATCCACTTCGGATACCGAAGGTTATGGGTTCGAACCCAGGCAGAGTCATACCAAAGACTTATAGAAATGGTACTAACAGCTGCCTCGCTTGGTGCTCAGCATTAAGATGTCATTGTAAAGACTGGTCGACCTGGTGTCAGAATAATGTGTTTGGGTATATATATATCTATAGTGTTATATTTCACATACTCTTTAATCATGGATGGACAAGACAGTTAAGGAGAGACAAACACACACTGGCATATACTTACTCATAACCATCGGTTATGGAGTGTATCGTTTGATGACTAGCACGCACACTTAAAATCAAGCTGGTAAGGAAAGGGGAACCAATGATTTTTGAATCAATAAAGCCCGTACAAATTCTTATTAACAGAAATATATGACTACACAGAGACATCATTTTAAAAAAGTAGAAAAGAATAATAATCAAATGTGTACCGTTATGTTTTGTAACATAATGTTGGTATATTAATGTTAATATAAATAATAGCAAAATTAAAGCAAGTAATTTGTTTAACGTTTGGGGGGAAGGGGGATTTAAGTGACTTTGTTCAGTGAGAGTGATTTCTTCCTTCTCCTCCATCTCCCCCCCCCCTCTCTCCACGTCTTTCTTTATCTCGCTCTCAATTTCTTGCATTGATGATACACGGAGGACCAATGTTCGCGCACGTGATACAATAAACATTCGTCATTACTCTTATCCTGTGGACAGGGTTCGCAGTTCTAAGTATCAAATTTTACATTTCTGTAGCTTTGTGGACCCTCTCGTGTTGAGTGCCCTTTGTCTTGGCATATATATAAAAAGCATCTTTTCTTTTGTATCAAGAGGTTTTTATAGTCACTATGTATGTCTTGCCAGATGGCATGTAATTTCGAGCCACATTCGGGAAATTTCTCTTCAAACGTTTGTTATTTTGTTGAACTTTCATTTTGCCTCTTCATTTCTAAAGAGTCAGTGTGCAAAGCCAGTGAAGTGCAAAAGGTTAAGTCCGTGTTGACCAGTAGTGTGTAAATGGGTCTTTAATTTTTTGGATTGTTGCTACTGATCTAGGTCACAAATCCTTCTACCCTACAACGTCGTCTTCAGATCATGGGAACCCACGAATTTAAATCCGTGAAAGTTACCAACAGGCGCCGATGCTAGGGGACAGATATGTGTGGCAAAAGACTGTGACCTAGATCTGTAACAAACATAACCATTATTATGACACTACTATTGTCAATCACTAGATTGCAGCGTCATATGAGCGATATTTGTGGTTTCAAATCCTGAAACCATAAGTGCGCTGGCATTTACTCGATTATCACCGCCTGTGAATCGGCGTCTTTAATGTTCTGGTTCTGTATCTCTGCTCGAAGTCGCCTGTACTTCAATTTCTGCCACCACGTTTTCGAACTCTACCATCCTAATTATTTTATCTTCAATGGCTACAGTTTACTAATCGTAAAGAGATTACTTTGCACGGTAACGAGAAGTTCTGAATAGACGTGTGTATGCTAATGCAGCCGTGAAAAGATGATTTTACTAGCCATTAGTCACATCGGTTACTGTTGATATGGCTCCAACAACAATTCCGATTGGAGTTTCTATGACAGTTTCAGCAGCCCTGATTTCAGCCGTACCCATACCACACAAAGACGTTTGTATGTTGCGAGTAGTGTAGTTCTGGTGGTGATTTCATCTCATAGCCGTGGTTCCACTTCGATTATTTTCTCGCTTCGGAAATATTGAGGATGTATCTATTTCTTCTATTAATAATGTGAGCGTAGTATTATTGCTGTACTGGTCGACTTTGATTATGTGCAACACGCACGCTCACTGTGAACCAATTATTCTCTTTATACTGGAACAACTGTCATACAATCACAGGAAATATCTACTTACGGATTATATAAATTTCCGACGATTATATGTTCTGTGGGCCTAGCACAGCATTCATATAAAACCTTACTGATTACACCATTGAATATAATGTTATAAAAGATCATTATCATCCTCGCCGAAAAACTGTTTCACGGACAAATGCGTCCTTGTTGAATAATATTCGAAATCTTCTTTGTCTTAGCTGAGTCAATGTTGGCGACACATATTAGTTGGAAAATGTAACTGAGGTGGTGAATTCCACATCCTCATTTTAGAAGCAATCCCTGAGTGTTTTTCATGGTGGTGTAGTCAACGACCGGTTGTTTCCCCGTGCTAATTTAATGATCCCATGCTTGTTTTGGCACGTTACGATGTTCCCAAATACTGACTTATATTTGGCCATTAGAACTATTACATCACAATGTATACGCGGGTTGGTTAACACCGTCTTCACGCAGGTAAGCATCAAGAAGGGAAACAAAATCACGATTAATGTTAGGATCGTTGGTCCCCTGATCCTTCGCCTTGTCGGCGCATTTCGTATCCTCATCATTGCAGTCAGAAGCCATCATTTATATGTAACATGAAACTTAATATAAAAAGAAACACTAACAATGATTCAGTCCCATTTATTCCATGTTTCTTTATTATTTTGTCCTTGTTAATCTTTAACGAGCCTCCAAACAAATAAGTGTGAAATGAGGTGTCAGTAGATTCTGAACTAAATGTAGAATGTCTTTGGTCTAATAGTTTGGCTTCATCATTAGAATCATCATTAGTTTGGCTTCCTCATTAGGTTCTTCGAATGATTGGCTTTGTTCTACTCCTTGAATAGTAATATACCCGCATTTGGCAGCACACGGGTACTCAATAAAGAAATAAATATCCGGATCTCTATGCAGCAAAAATCTAATGTCAACATTGTTTTGTAGCCCACCATGTTTTGCATATTTAAAAGAAATATTTCTGAGTTTACTGTATCATGACTACTCATTTTTATATTTATATAACCAGTTGAGGTTACCAGCCACAACCGTGATATCACTGAGCTTTATATCGACATATTCTTTTGTTGCAGCATCGTCACCCTCAATTGGCTCTTGAACCAGCTGAATTCGATCTCCACTAATGATAAGGTCTCCATTCATTTCATCTCTCGAGTTTCTTATTTTCGATTTCAAAGATAATCTTCGATAAACAAAATCAAGGTACTAGAGCCTTTGATTCCACTGACTTTGCTGTCGACGTTGGATGTTCTCAATTTTCCAGTTTGATCTTCCAAAGTCATAAGCGTTCCCGTGTCATCGCCAACAACATCCGGGCAGGAAAACTCAGCCAAAGCCTCTTTGGTGGCAAAACTGCTCAGATCCACATCAGCGCCTCGTTTTGTTTAGTAGTGTCCGTAAATATTAATAGGCATTTCATATTCTATTAAGTGTACTTTTTAAGTGACAAGGTAAAATCAAAAAGCGCTTGTGGCGTTGGCCTTGAATAAGGTTTGCTTCCCACAAATGTACTCAACGCTTCAACATGAAAGTAACACAGCCAAGAAAACAGTGGTAATCCTCGGTTTAACTAATCAATAAATTCAAGTGGTGGTGAAAGTCCGTACGAGTCAAAATGTAATAAAGTTTGAGGTGTTATTCCGTGAGCGTTACAGATCTTGTTGTAAAATCCATGTTGATGATGCCAGTTTATCTTCTGTTTGGGATGATGGAGTAAGAGCCTTAGACTTCGAGTTCATTGAAAATACATCTGCCTGAGCTTATTCCGCGAATCCTTCCTGGTAATCAATGACCTTTTCCTCTTTCTATATACCCTACAAGAATTGCAGATTTCCCCAGTGGACCTGAAACCACCGCCTCCAACAGCTTTTATCAGAACCATCCCGGATGCAGTTCCGAGAGACCCTAATGCAGCTGCTTGTGCAACCGCGGAAACTGCAGCTGTTGGCAACGCTGGAATGGACGCGAGGAATGAAATATTCCACAGGTCTTTGGATTTCCGTCAGCTCATACTCTGATACTTTTAATGCCATTGAGGTGTTCTTTAGCTTGGGCGCATTAATCGAAGTTGTGTTTTGGGTAAATAATACTGGGATAATTCCAATCAACATTTTTGGAGAAAGTCTCAATGTGTGCCCGCAATCGTTTCTTAGTGCCTTTTTCTCGTAATCTGGTGTTGAGCTAATGCTAAACGTTACTTCATGCTATTACATTATTTTATATTATTTTGTTCAATTAGAACAACTACAACAATTATGTGTTTTCAAATGGCGCATCAACAACCATTTTCGAACCACCCTCTTCCTCCAAAGGAAACATTATCAGATACTATTACAGCAATACATCTGTAACTGCTAGGAGCGGGTCTAGGACGGCGACTTTAGAGGGAAACTTAATTACGCGTGCATGCAAGCGTAAATCGACTAGAGACTGTTTGTACAGGTCAAAATGTTCCAACTGAAGTTTACCAGTCAGCTTCCTGGTGTGCACTTGCAACATGATTGTGGGTAAAATCAAGCACAATTTCTTCGGCGGGTTCTTGATGACTAGTTAACGGCAAAGAAACCTCAGACACCCATAACCAATTAAATATATTTTTAGCAACAGTCTGTTCACCAAATACACGAGTTACAGTTTAAAACACCAAGGCTATGTGTCTTGGTGCGTTTAGACCTTATTGGGTAGTTATTTGCCATGGTAACATTGCCTTCATATGCGTCTGTGATGGATGCCTTCAATGACAGCGGTGAGATGCTTCTAGAACTCTTAAAAGACAGCGCATAGTGCTTTGCATCCACCGAAGGGATTATCAAAGACATAACAGTGCTAATGTCGACAGCGAATGTCTGCCAGAAGCAACACCAGCAGCACGCCAAATTGCATCGTTATCATTTTTCTTTCTATATAATGTAACTGTGTGTGTGGCTCCGCTTATAACCTTGCAAACATCTCTACAAAATCCGGTCATATGACTGAAAGATTCGCACAGGAAAAGAATACTTTCTCCGTGATGTTGCCCTCGAATATGTGCAAATACAAGGTTGTAATTGGCATTGATGTCAACTGCAGTACTGTTGGCGGTGACCCAACCCCTATCACTTTTCTGTCATTTCAAACGGAACACTGAGTATGATCTGCACTGTCGTTTGCGTCCTTATGTAACATCATAGACCGACAAGTGGAACATCCATACTCTTCATCCCATTTTGCGAGTCCGAGAATCGTCGAGGCAACGTCTACGTTGCTCAAACCGGCAATTACCTTACCTTCGACGAAATGATTCTTTCTGCTAAACAACAGTATGATACCGTTCTTGGCGAATCCAACGAG
>JAECUM010011542.1:0-43228 GCA_016617855.1 Megalonaias nervosa | reverse complement strand
ACTTTGACTCGTTTTTCATCCAAGTTTATGTGCAAACTTGTTCCAAAAAATTCCTTGAAAGTTGTATTCATTCTATAAATCCCCGAATCTTGCACGATATAAATCACCATCTTTGCAAACTCTAATAAGTGCTGGTAAATAGCATTTGAAAAACGAATAATAAAATGATTGTGTTTCCATTTGGTCATTATAGGTATATGTTCTTTATAAACGTGTACATCCCCTCATTTCACAGACAACTGTATGTAGTCAGTGTTATGCAGTATTCCCGTGCTGGTTTAAAAATAGACCAATAAAGTCTAGAGAGTACAATACCTATAGTCTGTTTCTTTCCTGTATTCTCCAATGCCATTACTTCTAAAATATATTTCAAAAGTTTCAGAAGTTCATTAAAAATGCTGAACCAATATTGTTTTACTTCTTATTAATGTCCATATTATATATTTACAGATGATTACATAGTTTATAAATAGATTATAGTTTGACTCTAGGCTACGTCAAGGGGTGTGGAAGACAGTTTTTTATTTTTCTTATAAAGATAGAAACATAGTAGTGTGTGTGTGTGTGTGTGTGTGTGTGTGTGTGTGTGTGTGTGTGTGTTATAGCCATGAAAATATAAGAATAAAAGTACATAAATACATAAAGAACATTTGTCATTTCCAGTGAAGGTAACAAACCCATGTATTCGGCGAAGAATCGAACCTACAGGCCCCTATTAACGCCTCCTTTACAATCATATTCAATAATATCAAACAATCATTTAAATAATTCAATAATATTAAACATTATTCAATAATATTAAGCAATATTTGATTGAGGAAAAACTTTTATATTTTATGACTAAGTACCTTTCTGTCAACATATTTTAGAAACAGTTTTCAGTTGACGTGTAAGTTCGATATTCTATTTTTGTCTATGACAGATCATTTTGGAATAGTTTTAGAAACTAAACTTTATTTATAAAGCTAAATAACCCCTAAAATAATAAAAATGTATATTGAAAATTTGAAACTGAGTGAATAGCTCATGGTAAAGCAGTATGTATGAGAAGTAAATGGAAAAGATGACAACTTTTAATGTATTTCTTGATAGTGTTTTGACACTTTGTAACCATGGCAACAGACACGTGAACATAAAACTGATGTCAGAAATAAATGTTAACCACCTCATGTGTACAGTATGCATCATATGAGGACATTTTGAGAGGGGGCAGAAAATGGCAATTATTCAATATGGTCCTTTTGACCCGGGGAATGGGTGTAGTCCTCGTGTCGTGGGGGCCCAGAGTGGTCTAAAGCGTTCACCGTTACGGATCATCGCCATCTCACCTCTGTCGACGTGGGTTCGAGTCTCGGGTTCGGCGAATGTGGGTATGTGAGAAAGCTTGCCAGTAGGTTCTCGTGGGTCGTTGTTTTCTTCCGGGGTTTTCCCGCGTTCTTCCTCTACCATTTATCCTGGCCGCCATGTATAGCCTATCTTGTGCTGAAAAGTGGCGTTAAACCCTACAACAACAACAACAACAACAACCACGTGTCGTGTTATGTTGGACAATGCACGACCCTGTTCTTTCTATTGTTTGTATTATGCGCCAGTGAAATTTTCAAGTTCCGTCCATCTTCTTGTCTCTTGGTCAACAAATGTCATAAAGCGATCCGTTATATCGATAAGCTTACCACTGAGTGCGAAATATAGGCTGCTTCTGGTCCTTTCTCACATTGTCATTGACCCATTTCCTGTGAAGACCTGTCAACGTTAGTATCTTTATTTGTGGTCCCAGTTACCAGAAAACCCCTGCCTCCACAAGCGTAAGCGTTACAAATACAGACCGTGGTAGAAACGCGTCATTAATAAAGCAACAAGTACACGGTTCCAACTTGTAACAGTAATAAAGGATAAGATGTTTAACTACTGGCAATGTCCCATCAACATCCCGCGTTCAAACTTTGGTAAGAAGTCCATTAGCAAATTTGACTCTAAGATTTATTCATATCTGAGGCCAAATAGGTACTAAAGGTGTTCTGTAAACGCTCCACGTTGAATTCTTTAAGAGATCTTTTAACAAGCAATAATAACTTGGGGTTGCGGTAACAAGTTTGGCAATGACATTTACCTACTGAAACGCTCATTATATACCAAAGGCTAACATTTAGATGACTTACATCATTATCAATTGGCAGTAGTGTCTCTCTTTCTATTAGGACTGTCAGTGTGAGTGTTATACGTGCGTATGAGAAAGCCAAGTGGCCTAATGGGTGGCCTGGTTGGAGGAGGACAATTCTTTAAAGGACACAGATGACCCATGCCTCTCGCGAGTGGTATGCTGTCAAAGTGAGACCGTAATCAAGGAGAAACGTTTATTTGAGTCGTTCATGTTGGGTAAATAGCATACAGACTTCCTCTTCAATGTTGCATTAATTGCATAGGAATTGTACACAGGCTCGCAGATTAAACATTTATTTAATTTGGATCTAATTTCAGGAACACCAACGAAAAGGCTGACTGAAAGTTCGAGGCCATGTTCAGAAGTAGACGCAACAACAGTTTGGAATCGGCCTTCTCCGATAGGTTATTTTTATAACGGTATTTGGTACGACAGACATTGTACTAGACGCCACACTTATCAAGACATCACGTTGAATGGTTGCCTTGGGAATCGTTCAATGTATCTCCTAGGCGACTCCACACTCCGTCAATGGCATTACGTCATACAAGACCGCATTAACTGCACGTTCATCACCGACTCATGGGTTGAGAGTCACAAACATCGGCCAGCCACATGCGTGGACCGGAATTTAAATTTTACTCTTCACTGGGCTCCGCACGGACTCCCTTTCGCAACAGACAATGCACCTAGGCGTTATTTCAGGCCAATAGCGTCGAATATTGATGATATCAAGGGAGATAATCATGTTATCATTCTCATAAATTTGTACGCTCATATGATGTCCTTTCATTCAAATATATTCTACAATAAAATGCACACAATCAAAAATGCAATAAAAAGATTATATCAAAGATGTCCAAATGCAACTGTGGCCATTAAAGGACCCCATTATTATTCATTCGAAAAGCAGACATATCAAAGTTTGTGGATGCTTGATAAGTATGCAGAAATCTACACAAATTTAATGAGAGAACTGTTCGTAGACCTTACAGACAGAGTTATCTACCTTGACGGCATGGACATAACAATTTCAGCGGAGACAAAGCACATACACCCATCACGAGAAACGGTTGTACAAATGGTGGACGATATGTTTTCTAAAATCTGCTCATAACAGTCAGCTCAATAAATTACATGTTTGTAAATACAGAGAACACCAATATAATAACGTTTCGTATTATTGTCCTTTAAATGGGGTTTCCACGATTTCTGAGCCAAAATTTAACACTATTTCGTTTCTTACATAAGTTTTACAGATTTTACATTTCTTCTATTAGTTCTTTGATTTTCCTTCTACGCTAAAACTATGCGAACATAAAATTCGCCATCTCCACACCCCCACGTGACATCTTCCAATGCTTGACTGGCTATCGCATTATAAGTACCGCACTGACTTCGAGCTACATCGCCTTTGTATTATCACTAGCTTTGTACCACTCGATCTTGATTTGATACTGAGACCAAAGGTCAGAAGGATCTGTTTTGCAGATCAGAATATGCGTGGGTTTATGTTATTTATGATAAAATTTAAAAACAAATTTTTGTTTAGCATAGCCGACTAAGAGAGATATGCGACTAAATTTACAACGTCCAGATTTTGTATTTGAACAAGCACTTCAATTATCATCTTCAGAATAAACGATTGAATAAGAGGGATATTTCAAAAGTACTGAATATCAGTGTTCTAAACAACAATAATTTTTTTTATTAGTAAACATTACATTAGTGCATTCCCTCAAAGTACTCTCAATTTACCTCTTTACACTTCATCATTCTCACTATTTATTATATGACAGTTTGTTAAAGGACATGTTGTTCAGACAGTGGAAAATTATGGCATTCAAATCGTTTGCCCCTCAGCGAATGCTTGATGACAAAATTCGAACCCCGGCAAAGTCATACCAAAGACTTATAAAAAAAAAAAATGGTACTAGCAGCTGCCTCGCTTGGCGCTCAGCATTAAGAGTTAGTGTTAGGACTGGTCGGCCTGGTGTCAGGATAATGTGACTGGGTGGGACATGATGCTACATGTCTGTGGCATGATGCCCCAGAGCTAGATATCGCTATAAACTGCCATTTTGCAAACATCGTAGCGATATGACTCAAATTTTTTAAGTTACGTAAAAAAAAATCCAAACAAGCAAACAAACAAAATTCATTGAAAATAGCAGAGATGTATGAAGGTTGTGGCAAAGTTTGGATGCTGTGCTCCTTCATTAATAACGTGCCGATGGGGAATTTTTTGGCAGGCGTGCTGTTATGGACTAGATGAATAGATCAAGTACCAGTTCGCAAACAGGTGACTTAATCGACTTCTGACAACACAGTGGAAGCATACAAATATCCAGTTTCGCTAGCCAGGCACCTGCACCTGGATGAACGAGTCTTTTATATTGAAAAATAATTCTATAAAAACCCTCCTGACTGTCCGGCAACATCGAGCAATCTGTAGTCTCTACTCGTTTTCTTTGTTTCTTATCTAGAATCGAGTTTTAAAAAGAAGTAAATCCATGTTTCATCATTTGTTTAAACTCGTTCCACATTGGGCGAGTAGGCCTAGCTGTTTAGTTATTTTAACCCAAGTACATTGGGCGAGTAGCTGTTTAGTTATTTTAACCTGAGTATGTTTGTGACCAGACGTCAACAAATGCTGGGCCCATCTTAAACAAAGCCGTTCTGAGTTTCAAAAATAATTCTTCATTATATTAAAAACAGCAGACTAACTATTGCCCGCGATAATAGAAATATCTTCCAATGTGTATTGAGCATATTTGTCTATTGACACCCTTATAGCATCCACATTCCACTCAGCAATCGCAGACTAACATCTTCCAGAACATCGATCGTCTTCCATTTAATCGCTGCAACCATTTAGAAAATAAACCACCTAAAAACTCTACAGTATGGCAGAGATATACATCTGTAAACTTCATTCAAGTCGGCCTGGATATCAGTCACACAGTATCCTAGAGTGTTTGGAATTTACAGTATGCTTTATGTGCATTAGCTTAATTGGTCTCCTTCTCACGTATATTAGGTAGGTCTAAATGCGGCGTTACACATACACACACATATATCTTAAGGTGTTCGACCTTCTGCAGGTGCAGGTCATACCATTTTATAAAGCGTTATCTTGCCTAAATTTACTACCAGGTTCAATGAAATCAAAAAATTGTAACAAAATATTCAAAACTTGTCAAACTAACCCTCGTAGAAAAGACCCATCCACCTGACAAAGGCATCGCCATCAAATCGTAGCTAAATAGTATCATTCTTTATCCATTTATTTTACTTTGTACGTTCCGTGATGTGGGTCAGAGTCGTTTCATGTTACTGCATTGATCTGTTTCTGTCACAGATTAAGAATTTTCTGTTGCTCGTGCTAAATACTTTTAATGATAAAGACACTAACTAAATGATAGCACACATAACTGTAATTTATAGTATTCTAACAACTTCTTGCTTGTTTTTGACCCAACCGATTTTAAAAACAGGAGGCATCAAGGATATAACAAGTGCACAAAACTTAGTCATTTCGTTCATTGATTCATAATTTCTAACCTGATTGTCGACAGGGGGTCCAAAACACTAGCAGCAGAGGCTGAACATACCATTTTGCTGGAGACCTGATTTATGAAAAATAAAGCCTCCTGCGAAAATGAAAATACAAGGTCAATAACACCAAATTTAAGCCTCTAACCGACCGATTGGGTTAGCTCATTCTGTTACTTTATCGTTGACGCTTGTATTTTTTTGTATGCGACTCGTTTACTCGCTGGTCACTCAATTTTGGTCTTTCAGCCTCTCTGTTGCTATAATTAAATCATTGCTATATCAATAATGATTGGTGAACCTCACTCAGCTAGACTAGCTCAAGAGCGACTAGAGGCAATTAAGAAATATCTCCCCGTCCGTGATTCTGTCAAACAAAAATTACAAGCGCGTCAGGAATCTGCAGAAGGTACAGAACAATTATTTAAACCAATTGTCGAACCAACAAAGAAAATTGTTACAGCAACTGAGGCAACACAAAAGCTCTTGAGACATTGCCTGTTGATATTGCTGGCCGTCTTCAACTTCCTAAACCACCACCCAGGCAACCTCCTCAACCACCACCTGAAGTTCTACCACGACCTCCGCCAAGAGCGAAAATTAACATCATAAAAAAATTTATGCCGGAAGGTATTGCCGCTATCAAGGACCCAGACCAATTACTTGATATTGCCGCGTTTGGATATCATAATAGGGATAAGTATGTAAAACCAGAATATATTAAAAAAAATATGAGATCTGCCGATTGGATTAGGGATGTATATAACATCGCTGCTAACACTCAGCAAATCAGATCTGATGAAGATGTTAATGATTTTGACGCCTTTAACCAGGCAGTAGATGAGCATATTAGACAAGCAAGGCAGGAAAGGAGACAAAAAGAAGAAGAAATAAAGTCAAAACTTTAAGAAGATAAACTAAGGAGGAAATTACATTCACCAAAGAGGGAATCACGTTCACCAAGTAAGAAAGAAACAACTGGAAGTGGTCTTATTACTCCATGTCCTGATAATATTCTTGCTGATGTTGAACGATTAGAAATTTTAATCGATGGAAAACGAGCAGGTAATAATTCCCCAGAAATCATTAATGAAGCAGCTGCTATTTGTCAGATATTATTTACAGGCGGTTTCATGGATATTAATGTTTATCGGGCTTTCATCGATGAAATCGTAGATGATTATTACTGCAGTGATTGATTGAGGGTATGCAATTAGATCAGTAGTAAGAAATTAAAATGATTATACACAATACTCAACATGAACCGACTATGGTCAGGGTGATAAATTCGCGATTACCTACGTATAAAGCGATCTACGGCGATGGGCTTGGTGATGTTGTTCAGGGTTTATTCAGAAGGATAGCCCTAAAAACAATACCGATTGAAATGCAACTGGGAATGAAGGCTATTGATGTTGTTCGTGATAAAGGTATTGGTGCTGTTGGTGATGTTGCTAGTAAAGCATTCTTAGCAATCAAGGATAGACTAGTACGATTGGTACGACGAAAACCGCAATCAGTAAAATTACCCAGCACAGAAGTTATGCCTGAAAATGTCAGTAAAATAATAAATCAGGCCGCAAATCAAAAACTAGCAGAGTTGGCAGTTGTACCTATGTCACAAAAAGAAAAAAAATATAACCGCGAGTCTGATAGCAGGAAGTAGTTTTCGTGTTAGAAGATAATACATATAATAAAGATGTTCAAACGTGTATCTGATCCCGCATTCGACATGGACGCAACAATATTCAAGGATGAGTCTGTGCGCGATTATCAGTATTATTCTTATGACGCACGTGTACCTAACGCACGAGGAAGAATCGAATTACAGGTTCAGGATACAAGTAGATATTTCTTGCCAGCTGAGGCATTCACTGAGATCGAAGGTAGACTTTTAAAAGCAGATGATACAGCATACGGAATTGGTGATCGAGTTGGTTTTGTTAATAATGGTGTCATGGCGTTATTTAACAGTGCCACATACATCATTGACGGAAAAAATATTGAATCATGCCTGGAAAACGTTGACGTCGCCACGACAATACTTGGCCTTGCAAGATACAGCGATGATTACTAGATCAGCTGGTCCATCAATGATGTTTGTAAAGGATACAACTGATCATCCAGAAAGCAGAAACGTAGCACTAAATGCAGCTGGAACTGAAGTTGCATCAATGAATGAAAACTTCAACTCGGGATTCGCATCACGTCGAACAATGTTAAACGGCGATGAAGAATTTTCGTGTGCGATTCCACTGTCACATATATTTGGATTCTGTACAAATGTTAGAAACGTTATATTTGGCGCTAAACACACGGTAGTACTTGTTACAAAAGCCACCGACAATGATGCAATATGGCATGATGTTACCGTCAATGCAGGTAAAGTAATACTAACAAAACTTTCGTTGTGGATGCCAGTAATGATTCCATCACTTGCCGAAGAACAACGGTTACTCTCTTTCATGAATCAAGGTGGCAAATCAACATTGTCATGGTTGACGATGACCACAGACAGTGTTCAAAGTAATGCTGCTGGTTTATTCACATGGCAGATATCATCTCAGCAGAGGGTGTCAGCACCACGACATATATTCATCGCGTCAGGAAAATGACAGACTAGATTAGCATGAACGAAATCCAATGGTATTTGATACACTTGGAGTTAGTGAAGTTTCTTTGAGGATAAATGAACATCTAGAACCATCTGAAGAAGTATAATTGAGTTTTGAAAATAATCATGTTGCACGTGTGTATCATCGTTTAATGACATTCATGGGACGTGATCAAAATATTGATACTGGTTTACAAATATCTCAGCGGGATTTTACAACGATGTATCCGATCTATTATTTCTCACTGGAACACTTGGATTTGTTCAGACAATCAGTCGTTGATATACACTTTCGAGCTTGTGTAGCTCGACTACCCGCTGGTGGTGATAGAGCAATCGCTGTTATACTCAGCGACAAAACAATGTTACTTGAAGGTGTTGGTGGACGAATGAGAATCATTGATGCCCCAGTAGAAAACATGTAATTAAATCGCTCACGATTATTACAAATGTCATATCATGATGTTAGTGTCAGTCAGACTTCTGGTCAGATTAAAAAACTGCAATCAGTATCTAAAGAAAACTATGGAGTAAAAATATAGCTAAAAAAGAACAAATCGAAGGTGGTTCCAATAAACTATCACTGACAGAACGTCAACTGAGGCACTTCAATGAAGCCAAACGATCAAAGACCGGTATACGACTTAATCTTTCTGCGGGTGCCATTAAAGACATCGCTAAGGCAGGTGGTATATTTCCACTTCTTGCAGCTATACCAACGTTTATAGCCGCTGCAGCCCCATCTGTTGCAAAAGCTGCTGCGTTAGGCGCTGTTGGAGCTGCTGCTGGGATGGCATTAAAGAAAGCAACAGGAAAAGGAATCAAAAAGAAGAGGAAAGGTCTACGACTGCGAGGAACTCGGTACGGAAAGGGTTTAAGACTGCCAGGGACACTTCGTTGATTTTTCCTATGTCCAATTTTGATTTACTTTATGCTGCTAAAAACTAAATATCAAAAATTTCAGAGGTGTTTTATGCGTGATCAATTACTGCACAAACCAAACAATGTTGAATCTGGTATCATAAATCTCGATAAAAACTCTGGTCCATGTACTCATTGGGTTGCATACGCGATTGATCCACGTGGAATTATTTATTTCGATTCGTACGGGCTGGCACCACTAAAAGAATTTTTAAAATATGTTTCCAGCAACGATAAAATCGCTGGCGATAAAATTCCAATCTGATATTCAACATTACCAACACAGATGATAACAGATCCGCCGACATGTGGCCGTGAAGTACTCGTTGTACTCGATGCTATTTCAAAATCTTCCGATGCACCTCATAAAGTTGTACATGAAAACACCATTTTAAATAGTCGCTAATCATATAATGGTTTATATTTATGAAAGTTCCTCTACCAAAGACAAGAAAAAAAAAAGATGATATCGATTTATCGAAATACGCTACCAAAGACGATCTAGCTGATATTACGAACCTCTCCTGAGTTGACCGGGATGAAGTTGTAGTTTTTCAGGATAAATATGGTGTTTTAAAGACGAGTTATATTAAGTGCATCGACATAATTCGTAGAGTTCTCTGTGCTACCACGGATAATTTTCCAGTATTTACTGATGGCGGTAGAATCAGAGACTCAAATGTATCAATCGCAGTTATCAGAGATGAAATTAAAGGAACTGTTGCTGATCGTTTAAAATCCACCGGTGATACAATGACAGGTACACTCGACATGAATGGAAATAAAATCGTTGTTTTGAGAGAACCAATAAGTGATGAAGACGCCGCAGCAAAGAAATACGTAGATGATAAAGATGCTATAATCGATAATAAATTAACCACGTTGCGATCTGAATATGACGTTCACTTGAATATGTTTTTAAATGTTCGCAGAAATTTTCAAAACCTCAATAAAACCGCAGATGATTTCTTTGGAATCCAAATGTTGTTGATATTAAACTCGTTGATATTAACGCGAGACTCAACGATATTATCAGTGGAATTTCTAATATCGTTCAAAAAACTAATCTGATTAAAATTCCTCACAAGCAGATCATCAATGTGGTATACACAATATCATCAGGATCATCAACATGGTCACAGCAAAATAAAACTATCAAACATACCGCGGAAGTCACTGGTGTGTATAGGTTGTCCGTGTTCAGCGCTGCAAAATTTAGGATATTTACCACGTATCCATGGCGTCATTCAACCGAAAATTTTTCTGGAAGTGTGTCTATTGTATTAAATAAAGATATATAGAAATATTTATACTGGAACCATCTGATAAAAAAATAACCGCAGCGTCCTACTGGTGGTGTCTAGAATTTGTGGCCGAAACACCTCAATTGATTACTTAATAAAGAGTAAACATGTCGGCAAACAAATATAGATACGAACAAGTCTGTTTGTTACAGACCCAACTGAAAAATATCATAGATGAGTATACAGTAAAAATAAAAAAATATCGTAGACATGTCGTTGTTGCTGATATAAGAGTTTATTCTGCATCAGCCGTAGTCTCTGGAATCGTTGTATTACTATCAGCAGCAACAATGGCATCGCCAGCAGTTGTAACAATTTGTGTTTCAACCACAACAACAATTACTGGTGTTCTTATTATAATTGCAGAAAAATATATCTACATGTGCGGCTGATAAATTGCATGAATATCAAATGTTACTATCAGCGGCAACACAAGCACACGATAAATCATCATCGTTGATATCATCAGCACTCAGCGACGGGATAATGTCAGATCAGGAATTCACAGAAATACTCCTAATTTATGAATCAGGGGTTTGTCAGAGTTACCTTGATTTAAAATCCTGATTTATTAATAATGTCAACCCCGAAAGAATTGCTGCAACAAATCGTCACAAATATAGCACCGCCAAAAACCACAATGATATCAGCGAGTTCAACCAATCCTGAGTTTACCATTAATTTCCCAACTGCAATTCCAACCAAAGAAATAGCACTAGCACAACTGCGAGTTTATTACAGTTGGCCGAATATCAGATCAAAACCATTTGGTGGACTACAACCAAACAAGTCATTAGTATTTGCAAATAAGAATAAAGACGATGGAACCCCAGATTGGCACGTAGTCAGTATTCCCACAGGCAGTTTTCAAATCGAACAGATCAATGATGAATTTCAGCGCCGGATTAAATCAATAACTGGCAAAGAATCCAAGATAGCCATTATATTTCACGAACCAACGTTATCTGCAGCGACTGAAGTAAATTCGCCCGTTTATGCCGTAGACATATATCAGTCATCGATTGGAACTGTATTAGGTTGGCCTAATGTTGCGCCGGTTTATGTTGGACCACTAGAGCCAAAACGATCTGATTTCATTATGGATAAACGAGTATTTATAAAATATCCGGAATATCGAAAAAATATTCATGGAGGTATCTTGACCAGGATTTACATTTTATTGCTCAAGACGGTGAAAAGATTCCGAATATGAAAAAAATATTTGACTATTATTACTGGAGGTGTTAATACATTATTTATTAATCAATTCACAAGCGCAATTGATTCTGAATTCATTCGAACAAGTACTAACATAAAAAAAAAATTGTTTTCTGATTTAGCACAATATTGCAGCGATGATGTAAAAGAGCAGATTGTTGAAAATATTCATGTAAATTATCATTGGATTTTATATTTTTAATAATAATTTTGTTAATATACATTATATCTGAAACATTACGAAAAAGAAATTTTGATGATGAACATTTACATTTACCTGATCTTCAGCTCAGTATAGGGCAGGCAATTAGTGACATCATCGATGAATACTTTCCAAAAATACTTGCCGCATGGACAAACATAACCCCAACACAAGGTGTTCTCAGACATAATAACAATCCGTACTCGGAAGGTCATCATGTCTCGCCGGGCATTATGAATAGAACATCAACGATCGCAGTCAATCTTGTATGTGATGTAATGGATGGCAGTTATCAGGTAGATCTTGAAAAATCATGTCAGGACCAGCAGGGATACATCTTATACTCACTTACTCACCAGGATATTTAATTGTATCAGAACCAATTAATCCTGTTTATCTTAGATGTCATAATCCGCTATTATCAAGGATAAATTTCAAGCTTACTGACCAGACCGAACATTTGTTGGATTGGAGGAATGAAATTTTGAGTGTTAATCTGTATGTACGCTCACAATGACTTCGTCATCGTTCACGCTCACAATGACTTCGTCATCGGCGTCATAGTAAAACACCAGGAAAGCAAAAGAAAAGTCAAATAAATTATCCGAATAAATATAATCTGATTCAGAATAAAATATTATAATATGATTCAGGATAAAAATAAATATTATTATCAGAATATATATTTTAATCTGATTCTGAATAAATATTATAATCTGATTTATAGTAAATATTATTATCAGAATAAAATAAATATTATTATTATCAGAATAAAATAAATATTATCATAATCTGATTTTGAATAAATATTATAATCTGATTCTGAATAAATATTATTATCAGAATAAAAATAAATATTATTATCAGAATAAAAATAAATATCATTATCAGAATAAAAACTAAATATTATTATCAGAATAAAAATAAATATTATTATCAGAATAAAAAATAAAATAGCATTATCAGAATAAATATTATAATCTGATTCTTAGTAAAAATTATAATCTGCTTCTTTGTAAATATTATTATCAGAATAAAAATAAATATTATTATCAGCATAAAAAAATAAAAATTATTATCAGAATAAATATTATAATCTGATTCTTAGTAAATATTATAATCTGATTCTGAATAAATATTATAATCAGAATGAATATTATAATCTGATTCTGAATAAATATTATTATCAAAATAAATATTAAAATCTGATTCTGAATAAATATTATTATCAGAATGAATATTATAATCTGTTTCAGAATAAATATTATTATCAGAATAAAAAAATATATTATTATCAGAATAAAAATAAATATTATTATCTGATTCTGAATAAATATTATTATCAGAATAAAAAATAAATCTTATTATCAGAATAAATATTATAATCTGATTCTTAGTGAATATTATAATCTGGATAAAATGTTGTTATCAGAATAAATACTATAATCTGATTCTTAGTAAATATTATTATAATCTGATTGTGAATAAATATTATTATCAGAATAAAAAATAAATATTATTATCAGAATAAATATTATAATCTGATTATAAATAAATATTATTATCAGAATAAAAAATAAATATTATAATCTGATTCTTAGTAAATATTATTGTCAGAATAAAAATAAATATTATTATCAGAATAAAAATAACTATTTTATCAGAATAAATATTATGACCTGATTCTGAATAAATATTATAATCTAATTCTGAATAAATATTATTATCAGAATAAAAAAATAAACATTATTATCAGAATAAAAAATAAATATTATTATCAAAATAAATATTATAATCTGATTCTTAACAAATATTATTATCAGAAAAAAATAAATATTATTATCAGAATAAATATTATAATATGTTTCCTAGTAAATATTATAATCTGATTCTGAATAAATATTATTATCAGAATAAAAATAAGTATTATTATCAGAATAAAAATAAATATTATTATCAGAATTAAAATAAATATTATTATCAGAATAAATATTATATTCGGAATTATTCTGAATCTCATTCTGAATAAATATTATTATCAGAGTAAAAACTATTTTTTTACTATAGTCAGAAATGAATTATCCCCTCTTGACTTCGTCAAAGTCAGTTTCATTTTGTTTAGTGTTACCACAGTCATTGGTGACAGCGCTTTCACTTTGTTTAGCTGGTACCACAGTCACGGTGACAGCGTTAGTTTCGTTGTCACTACAGTCACTGTTTTCACTTTCATTATGGATCGTTTCACAATAATCAGACATAATTTCTCTCAACTGTCTCATACGAGCATTCACAATTCTTTTTGTTTCGTATTCGTGGGATAATTCTGATCTAATTTCCTCAATCGCGCGTGCGAGTGAAACAATTTTTTTAACCTGCGTATCTGTAACTGCTGCCAAGGATTGCATCATTGATTGTTGAATCAACTTTATGAATTTGTTATTGGCTGGTAACGTATACCTATTTTCGAATCTTAGTTGTTGTAATGATTCAAAATCACACACAGTTTTCTGAGGATTAAGTTCATCAAATATTTTTATACCGTCATGTTGTAATTTTTGAATTGCAGAAATAATGACATTAATATTTCGTAATTCATTATATAACAAATATTTGTTTAAATTTTAAAAAATTAGACAACCATAAATGAATACGCAGATATAACAAACAAATCTTTTACTTACCTGTTCATGTATAAGTCCACTTGCAGAATGACCACGGAGAGAAATTCTGGCTGCCTTTTATAGCGTCAAAACGCCTACGCGGAATTTCCAGAATAAATCATCACGTGATTTTTAGAAGGCAAAGAACACCTACGCGGAATTTCTAGAATAAATCGATCACTTGATTTCCAGAATAACGCTTTAAAAGGCAGCCAGAATTTCTCTCCGTGGTCATTCTGCAAGTGGATTTGTACGTGAGCAGGTAAGTGAAAATATTTTTCTTGAACTACCAAAAAATGCAAGGGAGACAACTGCTTGATTATTCTAGTTCGAAGACAGGGTTATCTCCCTTGTAATAATGAAAAAACTATTTATTTTTCTGTCTTCTGCAGTATGACAAATTTATCTTGTAATCGTCTTCGAACTAGCTCATCTCGGAAAGGGGATTTAACAGATTGTATATTTTGTTAAAATCCATGATAAAAATTTTCTATAATTTTTACCTTTTTTGAACCATCTTCCATTGTTGTGATTGTAAATTTACAGTACAGCGGTGGAACATCACTCATCTGAAATTTCTTTGAGTTAAAATCATCATTGGTCAGTATCAAAGTTTTCATTGTGATATTTTTATATATAAATATTTATTTAATTGTTTTCCCGCCCCCTGTAAGATTGATTGGCAGAATTGTTCTAGTATACATGCATCTAGTATTTTGGACATGACTGCTGAAAAAATATTATTATAAATCAGGACAACACTATCGGAGAGAACCTAGTTTGACAGTTATCTCCCTTCATGTGTGTAATACCGAAATTTGATCTGTTGTTCGAATTTCTTGGAAAATGCCGATCTTCTTATATTATTTGGAACAAAATATATTGAAGCACTGCAAATGCCAAAATATTTGCCAGCTGCATTCGTTGAAGGAAATATTATTTCCTCCCTGTCTTTATGCTTGTGGACAACTGACCTCGGAGACTTGCACCTACTACCGGTATTTCCTATCCTGCAATTTTGACTTTGTTTAACAACTCGCAAATTATTTAAAGAGTTATTTTTTGGATCTCGATCAATATGATCGTTAACAAATCCGTCTTCGATTATTCCATGAAAACATTCATACACAAACCTATGTGAGTGATATTTTTCTTTTCCAACGCCAAACATGTTATAACCAATATTGGTGCAAAACCGACTGGGTTTTTTAATTTACAGAGCCTGATTACACCATCACGAGATGCTTCATTATTGTTGATGACCGGGTGCTTCACAAGCTCGTTTTGCTCCATTCATATAATAATATTATTTGTTTAAATAGTTATTTTGAAAATCCGGCGAGATAGCCTTCGGCATTTTTTATTGGTATTCCATCGGTATTATATTTTTTATCGTAATACCGTTTCAGTTCTCTGTATTTTTGCCACCGCACTGTACACACAACCGGGTTTCTCCTTTGACCCCAACACCACATCGTAAACACGGTTTTGGTCATAGACACCCGAGCCGAACGCTTTCCATGTGATATCCACAGAATTCATTTACGCAGGCTTTGTTACAAGGAACTGAAAAACCTACCATAAGCCATTTGCATTTATTGTTGTTTGAATCATCATATATATAATTAAACTTCAATTTAAATATATATTTGCCTTAATTATAATATGGAGAAATTATCTGCAATTAGACCCTCTAAAGACAGATTTGATCTTGACAAAATACCGAAAGATAATAAACATAAATTCAGTTTTTCGATGCAAGATCTGGCTTTAACGAATAGGCATATAACTGATCGTATCCGTGAATCCAAGAAGGAATTTCGCGACGATGGTGCGGCACATGTGTGGTCAACATTCAGAATTATTGATATTATCGATACTAGAATGAATGACGAGCGAGCAGCAGAAATTATTAACTATCTCGACAATCAAAGATATTTTATCCTAATAAAATTTATTGTGCAGACAGACGACGACACTTGGATTATCCGTGACAAACGTGACCCTGTCCACTTGACACAGTCAGGACACACTGGAAATAATATTGTCACGTTAAATAAAAATTCCAAACCAGGAGGGTTGACTGGTATTGACAAACCATATAATGAAGGAGCGTATCCTGTGATTGCAGTTGTTTATGGTATATATCCGCTAAATGATAAACCTAGTGTTAATGATCTCAAATCGATGAAATTGTCATCCTTGACTTCGTCAAAGCTAAACTGTGTAGCCGGGTGAGTTACAGAACACTTCACAAACGCAATACATGGAAACGGTTTAACGGATTTACGACGTAAAATAAAATAAATGAGTAGGCAGAAACAGTTAAAGGTACCGGAGCGTCTATCAGCGACGTTGCTGAGCTGGGGAAAAAAATTTGAAGTTCCCAATAACAGTGAAAACACTAACCGGAGAGATTTTGTATAAATCGAAACATGAATCAAGGGGAGTTCCGATAGAGATTACTGATCATAACGCACATTCATGGACATCGGCCGTAACAATATTTCCATGAGACAGAACAGTTAAATTTTATAATGATTATATATTCGATTTTATCAGAAATATTAGTAAGAGTGACCCTGTATCCATATGGTTATTTCAGAGTTCAGAATCCGTAAATTATGATCAGTTTGTAAGGCCTAATGGCGATATTTATCGTGCAGAATCACTCCACGACGAAAAGAAAAATCTTGCCTTGAAATACACGAACGATAATGATGTTATCGAACATTTACTGAATAATTGTTTTACCGTTCCATCAGTTGGTGCCCACGCTGCTCAGGAGAAAAATTCATGGTCGTCGACAAGATCGGAATTTCTTGTTGATGTCCAGTGCAGTTGTGTGGAATACAGACACAGCGGATTGTGGAATACTAAATACGATTATAGCGATGTTATCTCAGTTGATATGGTAACATGTTATCCTGGAAGTTTTCTTGGATACGGAGAATGTTCTGAGTATTTTAAGAGATATAGACATCCAACACACGAGATGACCAGAGTTGCGATAAATGGACCCTTACCAGATTTTGACCTGACTGGATTTGCTTGTATAGAGTCATTCGAGTTTACGGAAAATCTGCATCCGATTGTTTATGCATGGTTTGGAAGACATTTTTCCGAACAACATTGGGCTCCAATAGTTTTATTACATGCTTGATGTAAAAACATTAATATCGTTTGGTGGTAAGTGAAGCAATTATATCATATCGTCCGCAAAAGCAAGTTTGGTTACCACAACAAAATAAATATTCTGATGATGAAAATCCTGATATGATTGATTATGAAAATAAAGTTGCAAAAGATCTCGGCAGAAAAATAATCGGTAAGTTTACTCAGGATAGTTCATATCATCATAAACAACGTTGTACAAAATTAATTATGGACAATGCTGAACTCGATTTTATAATTGCTGATACAACAGAGAAAGGTACATTTAAAAGTCGAAGTAATGCTTATTTGTCTGATGGAACTAGATTAGGTACCATTGTGAGCTATACTGATGGCGAGTCACCGCAGTTTACTCATTTAAGATCTTCGATGCTCACGTACGTTTCGATAAATTTATTATCGATGATAAACAGATTTCCTCTGATCGCGGTTAGAGTCGCCACGGATTTATTTTTTATAAATAAAAAATATAGGGATTTGTTAAAACCATTACTTGGCGTTGATGAATCATGGGGCGAATGGAGAATAAAACGAGAAAATATACTTGACTATTCTGAATCCGCCGACGTTGAAATCAAGGAAATATATTACAAGAATAATAATCCAATATCAAAATCATCAGCACCCTCAGTATATGATCCTGTGGCCAGACATAAAACCGTTTATCTCAATGGGTGTGGTGGTTCTGGTAAAACAACGCGTGTGATTGAATTATTTCTATACAACTGTTCAGATATGATTGTTTTGCAACCTATGGATAGACTCGCCAGAGAAATGAATGAACGAGGAGTAAAATCTCAAACCTATCATGGTTTTTTTAGATGGTGCGGAGACGAATGGACTCCATCACGGATGGGTGAAAAATACGTTCCTTGAATTATTATCTGGGATGAAATATGTACGGTATAGCTGGAAGTATTAAAAATGTTTCTTGATTGGTTATTGACAAAGAATACTGCTGTGATAATGTGTGGTGATCATGGTCTACCGCCACTTTTGTTGGACAGTCTCCGCACGAATGGTTAAAAACGTTCGTAGATTATTATGAGGAAATAACTGATCATCATAGAGCTATTGATGAACCACTGAAAGAGTTTAAGAAATTAATCAGACTACAGCCAGACAGAATACAGTGTGAGATAATGCGTGAAGTAATTCCAGAGACTATCATGAGTGATTTTTGGAATTTCTTGAGGCCAGTTGATTTGATAGTTGCAAGTAGAAAGGTAGTTCGTGATACACTTCAACAACAATTATTTCTGTTGCATAAAGGAAAGTTTTCAAATCTACCTGTACCATTGTGTTATCGTCCAGCAGATACACGACGACAGAATAATGAAGTTGAGATTCCAGGACGAGACACTGAAAGTGTCCAGAAAAAAAAATCTTGTACTAAATGATATTGTTTTAGTTCCTGTTGATGTTGTTGAGAGCGCGTTAACGATGGAAAAAAACTCCATGGACACTAGGATACGCTATAACGAGTCATTCGTCACAAGCATTAACTATTTCTGATACAAATATTTGGATTATTGATGATCGGATGGAATGGTCAAATTTAGTTTATCTCGCGGTGTCTCGAGTCAGAAGAATATCTCAGCTGCGAAGGGTTGTCGTAGATTTCACTGATACCAATGATGTAGTCATTGACGATGTCAAGGACGAAGTTGTCAAGAAAACATTATCTGGCTATAAACAATGTGACAAAAAAAATAAATGCGACTTTGATCTCAACGTTGAATTTATTATGACACTGAAACAACGACAGAATAATCATTCTGCGAATTGTAACGCAGTAATGTTGTGGCAGTATTCGAATAATAATGCAAGACAATTTACCGTGGATAGAGTTAATAGTAGTCTTGGTCATACACGTGAAAATGTGATGTTGACCTGTCTTGAGTGTAATCGACGTCGGGGCGCCAGTTTACAAAAGTGAACGCTGTGGTAATTGTGTCTTCAGGAATTACTTGTAATTGTTCACGTACAAATCCACACTGAGGAGCAGTTGAATCTAGTCTGTATATTGCAGGTCTACCCGTGGATTTTACCACACTGGAAATTTTATGTGTGGTCACATTCCAGATAGGATCAGTTGCTCTTTTTGTACCCTATTCAACTTCGCCAGGTTCATATAAATATCTTACAGTCACATTACCTAGTATTGGTTGTTTTGAAAAGTCGAGTCATTGTATTGGTATATATTTCTTTTTGATTGCATTAATGGGTGTCATGTCAGTTGCACGAGTAATTTCATTATTTAACGCAGCTATCACACTTAGTAATCTTTCAACCCATTCACGAGATCTCTTGTCTGCCTGAGCTTTGTTCAGGGATATTTCCTTCGCATACTGGTATCCTAATAACCGCTCAGCAAGTGTTCGATTAAATCGTTCAACGATTGCCTGATCACGATGAATTGCTGTATGTCCTCGTCTGATTTTGACATTATGTTTTTTTCATCAGAGATGATACTGCACCAAGAAATTCTTTGCCAGGATCAACCTGTAATAGTTATTGCCATCTTAGACCACCACGTTGATAAATTCGTTCAAACGCAGATGCAACTTCAGTTGCTGTCTTTGTTGATAGTGGTTCTGCTTCTTTATATCTACTTGCAACATCAACGACAGTTAACGCGTATTTGTATCTGCGTGATTGACGTCTACCAATTTTAATACTATCATGTGGTAAAATCAAAATATCTGCTTGATGAATTTCATTGGGAGTGCTGACATCAAAATACGCGTACTGAATTTTTTTAGGCGGTGGTAGATAGATTTGCCATATGGCCTGTCGTCTTAACCAACTTGCAGCAACAGAACGTGAAACATTTGCTGCATCAGTAAGTTTACTTACTAATCGCCGCTCTGCCTCTACAGTATCTTCTTGGGCTATAATAAACCGATTCCATTATTATGATAATAATTAGTTGATTAATTGCCGGCCCCTAGCACTAGTTTACCTTTCATCACGGATTTTACTAGGAAACTAGCACGTTTTCTCTGAGAGATTTATTCTTTATAGCATTTAACGCATGAATCAACTTCACATCTGCAATATGTCGTTGTTGTAAATCTTTATTTTTATACGCGACATCATGAACGTGACATGCTTGATCAATCGCATTTATTGGATATTCTCCAGGTCTTGGCTGATCTCGTTCGTCAAGTCGGATATCAAGTCGAATTCCAGGACCACAATAATTATATCCAGGAATATGTTTTTCTCCTGGGTATTTAGCCCATGGAGCTCCTGGCAATTTTCTTAATGAAGTAGAAATATCTCCACCTGTCTTCGTTGATTTGTCGGAGATAAATTTGTATAGTTTTGTACCACATTTCACACACTTGCCTGTAAGTGCACGCTTTTTATTTTTTGTAATTATTGTTGTTAATCCACTTGTGGGGGGGGGGTGCTCTGCATCGAACACAATATAAATCTATATAATTATTATATTTGTATAACTTGAATATCATTGACTTCTCAGCAACACGATAGCAAGAACCATTAAAGCATCATCCAGCGCTACCAAATTCTATCAGGTGTATAATAATAGGCCCATCTGGGTCTGGTAAGACGCAATTGTTGCTTAATCTGATAATGAGATGGCTCCAGTGGGATAGGTTATATTTAATAGCACCGTCTGTAGATAATCAGAGATGTTATGAAGTACTTAAGGATCTTAATGAAAATGCAAAGTCGTTGTATGAAGACGATGACGGTAATGGTGTTGTTAATTTTGTTAACGATATTGATGAGGCCCTATCTGTAGATGACCTCGATGAACGAATCAATAATCTCGTAGTATACGATGATGTAATGCTGGACAAACAATCAAATCCAGCTCGGATATTTTCTCGAGGTAGACATAAAAACACAGATGTGATTTATGTTACTCAGCGATATACGCAAATACCTAAAGTGATCAGAGACAACTGTAATATTTTAGTTGTGTTTAATGGAGTAGATAATTATACTTTGCAAAATATTTATTATACTTGGTGTTCAGGGGATATGGATATAATTAAGTTTAAAAATTTCTTTTCAGCGGCGCAAGCTACCCCACACGGATTTATAACGATAAATTTACATGACCCTCGGTCACGATATCGTATAGGTCTCGATAAAATTTTTGGTTGACACCACAGCAGCAGAGGCTGAACGACCAAAATTGAGTGACCAGCGAGTAAACGAGTCGCATACAAAAAAAATACAAGCGTCAATGATAAAGTAACAAAATGAGCTAACCCAATCGGTCGGTTAGAGGCTTTGGTTTGGTGTTATTGACCTTGTATTTTCATTTTCGTAGGAAGCTTTATTTTTCATAAATCAGGTGTCCAGCAAAATGGTCTGTTTAGCCTCTCTGCTGCTAGACTGTCAGCTTGTTGGCGTTTCGAATCAAAAGAGAGTTTCTTTAACAACACGGTCGTCATATATGCTTGGGCCAGTCAATGTTTTCACACAACAAATGTGATACAGTTCACCGTCTTTGAAAATCTCAATAATTCCGTAAATTTTGGATTTACATCTCTTTGAACACATGCACAGCAGAGTTTCTCCTATTTCTTTGTTCAATTTGTTTTAGAAATATTGAAACTAGACATTGCAAATATTGGATGCAGACGACACATTTTTGACTGAAATAGACTATCCTAGAAATCAGAAATAGACAAAGAGCAGTCTGTTTGCTTGTTTCATCGGGAGCTTCCGTTTGCGTTGAAACGCCAATAATTCGACAGTGTTGGGGGTCGCTTAGCGACATTCAGGTTAGAAATTATAAATCAATAACTGAAATTACTAAGTTTTGTGCATTCTTTTTTATATCCTTGATGCTTTTCTTTTTTAAAATCGGTAGGGGGATACAAACAAACGGGCGGGTTTGCGAATAATATAGAAGAGATTATTCCAAACGAAGATCGCAAAAGAATGCTTCCTTACCACTGTCTCTTTTAATTGCTCCATGGATGAATAAGTTTTCACTGTCTTTCTCACAGGATCATATACGTCAAGACTACTTTGCACACCAACATGTTTCGGTTTATAATGTCTATATGTCAACTTACTAAATGTTGGGTAAAAAATACATAAGAGACATCTCACCTACCCACCCATCCCGCCCACCCCCGACCCCCATAATTAAAAATAAAAGCAAAACTGAACGATGATTAACAAATCGTGCATAAGACACAGGTATACATTATATGCAACACAAATCATTCTTCATCACATTTTTACATACTTAACACAATTAGAGTGAATTCTTTTGAGAATCATGGTCTAGCTAGGAGTTTTTCTAGTATTTCTATTTCGTTAAAAATAGACATAATTGTAGTAGTTGTTTAAACCTATCTGCGTGGACTCCTAATGTAAACTTTGTCTCTGTTAGGTTTACTGTCTCTTAAAGGCATTGACGTTAACTGCAGTTTGAAAGTAGACAGGACCCAGTGTGCTCATAGTCACTTTGGGTGCGGCAGTTACATCTCTGTCCACTACATTCCTTCTGTCCATTAAAGACACTCTCCTCTCCAAAACCGTATCTCTTCCACAAGACTCTTCTCGGTGCGTCTCCACTAAAGAGTCCTTCTGTACTATTTCTTTTTGATCATCTTGTACACACGCTCTTAGTCCATCTGAATTTACGCCATCGTCATCTTCATACCTAGTTCTTGAAACGTTATAGTCTTTCCAATGTTTCCTATCGCTCAACATTTTGTAAAAGGCATAATCGGGGATGGCCGGGTTAATTAAGAAATTACTCTCAGCTTTATTGTGCTCCAAAAGTTTTTTCTTAAAACGACGTATCTTCCTCACTGGATCCATTTGTCTGAGTTTTCGTCTGACCTCTGGCCTGAGGGATTTCATCCCAAACCCCGAGTTAAAAACTCGGCTTTCCAGAATGAATCTCCTCAAAGATTTTCTGTCCTCTGTGTCGATATCCTCGGGATTAAAGTCTTTCTTCATTGTGATAAAGTTGTCAACTCTGTAGTCTTCTACAAGGACCCGATGCAAAGCTTTTCGCTCCTAACAATACATTAATAAATAAAAATTTAAATTAAATACTTAAATATACCTACGAGACTACCTACCTTTACAAATGTGTCCATAAATCCGTCCACCCATACTTACCTACACACACACACACACACACACACACACACACACACACACACACACACAGAGACATATATATATATATATTGCTACACTGCGTTTAGTACAAATGTACCAGTATCTCTTTTCTTTTCATGCTATTTACATGATTGTCCTGATATTCGGAACTACCTTGGCAGAAGATGGTTAAATAACTTTGATTCACCTTGTATCGAGTTTGATATCTAAGCTTAAATTTAAAAAACATATGTCATCATTTTCTTTTTAAAATATAGAAACAGGGCAATAATATTCCTTGTATACACTCAAGCAAAAATTTTAAATTATCTTCTGGAGACTGTATTTTGTCACACAAAATTAGGTTTAGAATGATACTCTTTTTTATGTCTTCACAGCTGAACATAATAACTCAGTTCATGGCTAGAATTCATTATAAAAAAATCACGAAACTTATACAAAGGAATGAAACTCCCAAAAATCAGATATGACACTTAAAGAATATCTATGTCATTTAAATGATGTTTCTAGCAAAGTTACCAGTCATGAAAAAATTGAGAAAGTTCATTGATAGGTGCTGAATTCTGAGCTACAAAATATCAAAATTTTAGGAGCTGGTTGTGAAGTCTATTTCTGTGCGCAATGAGAATTAGAAATATGTTTCCTTACTTGTAAAGATTTTGTCATCCTTTCCATAATCCTTGACTGTATAACCTCACTCTCCTTTCTCTCTTTTTCGATAAATTTGGTAATTTTTTCAAGCCGGCTGACCTCAACCTTGTTAATCTGCAGCGCCCTCTGTCGGTTTAAGGCACACATACTCGCTACTTGTTTGTGTACGGAATCAGGCCCAGTCGGACATAGTGTCAGGGCCCGTACAGCCTTCAAATTAGTAGCTTGTGGCATTGTCTGATGATCTGTATTTGAAATGTAAATTAAGGTTTATTTTCGTTATCCTTGCCGTTATCATACTCCTAAAATTAACTTCTCGCCATTTTTCGGCAGAAAAAAGTTGAAAAGTTTCATCTCGTAATCGGTCATACTGAAATGACGAAGTTTATATGAGTTTCAATCTTTTGGGGTTTCAGATGTGAGTACAGTGAATTAATGATGACTTTATCTTAATGTGAGTTTACAAATAAAAAACTACAAACTTCAGAATTGAAATACTCATCATCCCCCACCACCATCATCACGCAGCGTTATTTCTTCACCCTCTTCTTTTTTTTAACGAACTTTTCGTATGTTGTCCCACACCATGATCGTTACTGCATCGTTTAGCAGCAGAATTGGAGGTCGGGTGACGAATGAAATGGAAGATCTTACACCTGGACTATCGTTTACAATAAATTTATGAAAAGAATTTATTCATTCCCATGTTATCAAAGTCCAGAGTAGCGACACATAAACGGCTGGTTCATTACATACAATTCACATGCAAATTGTCTGAAACAAGGTTATGTTTATCGTAGGACAAATGATGTTAGATATTTCTTGCGTCTCAAACGATTACGCAATTACTTGTTGAAAATAGCAGAAATGTGTAATAAAATATTTATGAAACGTCGGAACGGCGATGCAACATCATCGGAAACATAGTCAATGTTAAATTGAATAATTACAACGTTTGCATGAGAGCGACCGATAAACATCTGTTGATTCCATTTTTTCAGGCCAAGTCGTACGCACGTACAACAGGCCTTCCTCCCTGAATGACCCATAACGATGAAAGTATTATCTATCTTTTATGTTTTTGTTGTTTTTTGTTGTTGCTTTTTTGTTTTTTATGAAACAATGTACGTCTGTTTTCGTAAACTAATGTGTGAGGTTTAGTATAAAGATAAATATGTAACTGTATTAAAAATGTAAATGTTATAAATAGGCAACTGTAATAAATATGTAGATGTAATAAATAGCTAATTGTAATAAACAGGTGACTGTTGTTGTTGTTGTTGTTGTTGTTGTTGTTATAGGGTTTAACGCCATTTTTCAGCACAAGATAGGCTATACATGGCGGCCAGTATTAATGGTGGAGGAAGAACCCTGGAAAACCCCGGGAAGAACCACCGACCCACGAGAAGCTACTGGCAGGCTTTCTCACGTACCCACGTTAGCCGAGCCTGGACTCGAACCCACGCAGACAGAGGTGAGATGGCAGTGATCCGTAACGATCAGCGCTTTAGACCACTCGGCCACTCGGGGCCCCAACAGGTGACTGTAATAAGCTTAGGAATGATATGTCCAACAGACTTCATGATAGTACAAGTTTGCAAAAACACAGCTCAACTTCACGTTTCACCGTATCAATGTAAAAACAAAAAAATGTTGAGGATGAAATAGCCACTAATAACAGTACTGAAAGCTTGCAAATATTTGACTGAAAGAAAATAAAGGACGACACATTAGAACTGTTCTTTGCTGCAATGATAAGACTGGAATATATTAATTTTATTACACTTGTCTTAGCAAGATCTACTATATAACATCATTCTATGCAGAATAAATTGATGCCATCGACACCCCCCCCCCCAAAAAAAACTATCTGTATATTAGTAGGCAAGATTGTGTCGTAATTACACCTGGACATGTATCGTAATTACACCTGGACATGTATCGTAATCACACTTGGGAATATGTCATACTGTCCAGAGATTCTAACTCTCAACCCAAAAAAAGAAGAAAACTTTCATTCAGGTTCCTACGTAAGGTCACTATCCAGCTTGTACAGTCTGGATTACCCTGACGAATAAAACAATAAAGGTCAGAACGCACTGAAGCAAAATAAGATACAATTAGAAAATGTACAACACCATACTTTAATTTTAAGCTTATATAAATAGTTTCATTTGAAAGGATAATGTATTTTAATTAACATCTTTGTAATTAAAAGAAGTTGAAGAGAGAAGAAGAGAGATTTACCTCTTGTCTCGCTGTTTCAGAAGAATATTTAATTATGCTTTTCTTCACAACTAGATGGCGCAGCAGGTAGTCTATGCCTTTATGGTCGTGCTAAATTAATCTCCAGGTTTGTCTGCTATCATGAAGCGAGCAAATAAGCCGGTGACGTTGTCGTTGATAACATTTTACCTGCTTGACACATGTAAATACTGAAACTGATTCAATTTGTGGTTGTTTCAGTAAAATATTTGATAGCATTTAGTGCCCGTGATATGGTCTTTTAAACGTGATTTTGTTTTTGATTGACATCTTAAACTTTGATGTGTACATGAAACCATTTTTACGTTATATGATTCACTTCATAGATTCATGCTTTTTTATTTCCAAATATGGTGCTATATTTAACACAGAGAAGTTAATTCTAACGTCAACATTAAGACATTTACAAAATGCTCACCATATAGGAAATATGATCTTACAATATCTTCTGATGGCCCATACACGTCGTGCCACAAACATAATAATATCAGGCATTAAATCGGACCATGATTGTACATCTTAAATAAAAAGTGGTTTGAATGGCGGGACTCGTGACATATCCATGGAAATAAAACATTGTTCTATATAGGTAGGTCGGTAGCTACACAGACAGATAGACAGACAGACAGACAGAAAAGATAATACTTGCGGGAGAACTTTAGGAATCAACTAAAAGAGGTCATTATTGGCAAGTAGTCTTTATAAACAGGTCATTATTACTGACATATATAAATGTGACTTTTATGCTTCATGTCAACAATTGGTATCTGGGATTCGGTAATGTACACGTGATATACAAGTTTGTATAAACTAATTGTGGGTCCCCGACTAAATCCCTTTTGAATTTATTTATTTATTTATTTATTTATTTATTTATTTTAAATGATTACCTAATACCGTTGTCTATTGTTTGGCATACTTAGCTTATTCATCTGAGTACACAATAGGGTCCGCATTTCCTAAGGCACTCTCAGTCGGTGCATTCTCTTTCTCCATCACATACCAAAACCATGCTCGCGTTTATTACGAGATTTTTCGAAAGCATGTTTGTGTCGTTTGTGTAAACTGAACCTGTATGTGTTG
Source organism: Megalonaias nervosa (assembly GCA_016617855.1). Classification (NCBI taxonomy): domain Eukaryota; kingdom Metazoa; phylum Mollusca; class Bivalvia; order Unionida; family Unionidae; genus Megalonaias; species Megalonaias nervosa. The sequence continues at coordinate 15,288 of JAECUM010011542.1, read as the reverse complement.
AACTGCCCCTTGAATTATTGTACATTTCAATATTATTAGATATCCTCACGGTTAGGGAAAGAAGTTTGCTTGCAAAATTATCAAAACTTAAAAAAAAAAAAAAAATTATTATGTTGCTTGACTCTGTAGAAACATCTTATTTCCCATCAGATTCCATAAAGATAAACCGTACTTCACATAGGCATTTGTAATGTCCGAGTTTCCACTGACTCCACCCCGTCCCCGTTGATGATATCTGGACAGTTACTGTGCTGTTGGAGGTAAGAGTGGATCTTATAGGAATGAATTCCCTGAAACCTACTGTATCGATACAACGTTGTCGCTGTACACAGCAAGCAGTAAAATTAAGCGACTATGTTGCTAACTCTACCTGCTTGAGATCATTATGTAAAGTATTAATCAGTCATAAGAATTAAAACAATTCAATGACTTTAACAAGCCAAACCATTTCTAATTAGCACATTTTAAGAATAACTTTTACACAATCACACAGCCTTGTTTAGTCGCTTGATTACCTAATCTCGAAGCCCGCTTATTCTAACGCAGTCAGCTTATTCATGGACTTTTTAGTACAACACGTAACCTCTGACGCACCTGTCGCCCCCGAAACTTCGAGGTCATTTGTACGGATCATACCTGAATGTATGCAAATAGCTGCAATCCGGACAACGTCGGTTTAAAGTGAAACAAGGAGTGACATTTTTTCTTCGCAGCTTCTTGCCTGATCCGACGGTAAATCCAATCGTATAAATAACTGAGGTAGTTCAAATATATTGTGTTGTTCTTTTTTAAAGGACATTTCCGGCGAATAAAATGTATGAATTTTCTGTAAATTACTGTGACTACATACATCAGAGGCATATATTATCTCGCAGAAAGTACCGAGGTGGACCGAATGGACGCGTTGTTTTGGTGAATTAATTATTCGATTTTAATTTCATAGGAGATGCACTTTAACCCACCAACCCCGCCCCAACATATTATTATTATTATTATTATTATTATTATTATTATTATTATTATTATTATTAATATTATCACAGTGTGAAGGTAAGATGCAATTTTCACCCACAAATTTGTGCAGAAATGCCACCGATGCTGACATACGGGGATATAAAACGGCTAGTTTTACGTCTTGAAAGGAGACCATAAGCACCTCTGTTGTGCGCGGTCAAGTGGTCAAAGAAGTAGTCGCCTGACTTGACCAAGACCATTATCTCGCCGGTGTGGGCTGTCTGGTTTAGGTATTAAAAGGAGACCATAAGCACTTATTCTGTGTGCAGTCAAGTGATCAAAGTTTATAGTCGCCTGAATTGACCAGGAACATAATCTCGCCTGTGTGGGCTGCCTGGTGATGAGTCAAATTCAGTGTAATGACAGCATGTGCGGGCTGCCTGGTGATGGGTCAAATTCAGTGTAATGACAGCATGCGCGAGAGCTAAGATTACAAAGCCAGTAAATTAAAAGAATGGTGATTTTACAATTTTTATTTAACAAAGGCTGTAAAATTAATTATTACCTAATTGATTGCATGTTCAGCACTCCAGTCACCTCTTGTAAACAGCATCATCAGCATCAACAACACGAAAGTACTTGTAAAAATTAAAGCAGATGACGGAGTACAGTGTTTCAACAACTCTTGGTAGATATCGTGTAAATATGTGTACTGGTATCAGCTTTAATCTAACAGTATACGGTATGTATTCGCTTATAAGGTGAGTCAAACTGCAATCAACAAAGATCCCGATATATCATAGTATAATGCGCCTGCAGATCTTGGTCTATGTTGTTTGTTCTACTGATTACTCATAGCAAACTAAACAGACCTTGATCTGCCGGAGCACGATTCGACGGCAGATCTGGATTTGTGCAGTTTGCAGTTGGACTATGTTCATAAACGAATACATACGGTAGTTAGAATCAATGCCGGACATTTAGAGAAAAAAATGTTGTTGTTGTGGGGCTTAACGCCATTTTTCAGCACACGATAGGCTATATACATGGCGGTCAGTATTAATGGTGCAGGAAGAAACCGGGAAATCCGCGGAAAGAACCACCGACCCACGAGAAGCTACTGGCAAGCTTTCTCACATATCCACATTCGCCGAATCTTAGACTCGAACCCACGCAGACAGAGGTGAGATGGCAGTGATCCGTAACGGAGAGCGCTTTAGACAACTCGGCCACTCGGGGCCTCCAGAAAAAAATGTACGTCCTTTATATCTTTCGTATGCATTCATGGTAATGTTATTCCAAAATGAATGCCTCGCTGAAGCTACACCGACTTTTCGTCATCCCATTCAGTTCTAAAACCATGTATGCTATTAACCACCAATAGTGTATAAACAAAAATCATTTTTTTAAAATAAACTTTTTCTGAGACTGACGTACCACCCCCTACTCCTGCCCCATTTCCCTCTATCGTAAAATTAGTATACACATTCAAGCACATAATTATATGACATCATCAAATTTGAAATCTCTAGCTACGCTTAACACACGCGTCAATGCGTCAAATAGTGCCATACTTCTCGTTTACGACCGTGTGGGCAGCCAGTATACAAAAGCAAAAGTTCCAGTGAGCTATAGTTAAAAAAAAAAAATACTAGACCTCTCTTCTTGTACTGAGTGATTATTGCCCCATTTCCTGCTTTTGTTCATAGCAATAAAAGTGTTATTGGTTTCCTATAAAACATCAACTGAGAATACCTCATTAATTCTCTAATTAGGAAATCCCAGCACTTAATGATTTTGTGGTTGCTTAGATCTCGATCTCATTATTATTGCATGGTTGGGAGGGAAACCAACAATTCTATGTAGTTTGTAACGTAATATACCGAGGATTCCAACCTGTCAGTCACTGCGATCATTATCCCAACGAATGATGATGAATAATTACGCGGAGCACAGGGGGGACATTTGCTGAACAGCGACAGGCACCTGACTCGCAATGGTGGACTAAGCATTATAACAAAGGACCAGATACATATAAACAGTGATGATTAATTAATCTATGAACAATCAAGGAACTATGAATAATCAAGAAGACTGCTAAGATAGAAGAACATGATACGGTCGGACGATTCAGGAAAGAGATATAAACTGCTACGCCAGACAAAACGAAGTCTTTGGAATTGAAAACTGAAAATAAGAAAATTGAGGATATTAGGACAGATGCGTAAAAGTGGATAGGAAAGAAAATATATCTTTGGTTTGGAAATATTTCTTGATATCTTTTGATTCAGTTTGATTTCCAAAAGAGATAAAATTATTTCAGCTCTTTTATTGGTTGTTTACCAAGTACGATTGCAAATCCAGCAGAAGAAAATTCGGCCATTTTTACAATGTCATACAACACATTTCTGTTCTACATTTATCTCTTGTGTGTGATTGATATCGCGAATTCCCAGCGTCCTTCATCGCCCCAGATTGGTACACTTGGCGTGCCCTCCGAGCTGGGTAAGTTTTGAAACGTCATCATCATCATCATTATCATCTGCTACTTCTTCCTCTTCTTCTTCTTCTTCTTCTTCTTCTTATTATTATTATTATTATTATTATTATTATTATTATTAGATCATTTAAGACTCTATGTTACTAATTACCTTTTTGTCGACAATTTCTTTTTGTGAACAGAAGTAATGTCCACTGTCAATCAGTCTATTATAACTCTTCCTGTTTCCGGAGGTTTGTCAGCTGTTATGAAATCCATTTCATCACATCTTGGGTCCATGTAAACGTGTAGATGTTGATGAATTCCACAGTTGTAAGATATGTTCTATTTCATTCATACACTTATACGTCCAACAAAAACAAAAAAAAAAAACAAAATGCACAGACCTTATACAGAAATAAACATTGATAGGAAAATAATAAGGGACGAACAATCCTTATCATTAGGAGCGTGTGTCTTTTATATTTACGTGTCCGCTAAAACAGACACACTGGCGTTATTAACCCAATTATCATGTCGATTTATCACGTGTTACGCGTTCCAGATGTCTTGCTGAAAGTAAATAAATTTTAAACTCCTATTGTGTTGGATGATGAATTCCACGTGTGTGTGTGTGTGTGTGTGTGTGTGTGTGTGTGTGTGTGTGTGTGTTAACCTTTATATTATTTTTTCCGCTCAAGCAGGTACAAACACGTAATTAACCCAATTATAATTTTGGATTTATCACAGTGTTATGTGTTCCGGATGTTTTGCTGAAAGTAAATATGTCTTGAATGACGATTTCTATTATTGGCAGTAGGACAAGATTATCTTTGTATCTTTGCTTTTAAACCGTGCCATTCAAATGAAAGTTGAAAAGCGTGATCTTGCCTCTGTGTTTGCGTTTGTATATACTTAATATATATATATGAGAGAGAGAGAGAGAGAGAGAGAGAGAGAGAGAGAGAGAGAGAGAGAGAGAGATACCAGTGACGTCACCATGTGGGTGCTGGGGGTGCGGACCGCACCTGGTGACACCATCAGAGGGGTGACACCAAAATGACTGTCTATAAAATTTGTGAACTTTTGTGCAGGAAGGAGGTCCATGGGGGTGACACCATGAGTTACTGCACTGGGTGACACCAACCCTAGTGACGCCACTGAGAGAGACAGAGACAGACAGACAGACAGACAAAGTAGCGATGAAACGATTCATCGATATCTCGATGCATCATTACTTTTGCCATACCGATACACATATCGATACATTAGGCAGAAATCGATACAAAATGATAATTACCCCATACAAGTTATTTTAATATTCAGTAGTCATGAATTATGATTCGTGGTATACCTTTTAATTCTTTAAATTGATTCATCTGAGACAGATATCGCAGACACAGGCAATCATTTTTGTCAGTTAAAAAAAAATAATATTGAGAACACCCACTCGCCTTCTACAAACTAACACAAGCTGACGTGGTTCATACAGTTCCCCTCACCTCGCCAATTTTCCATGCTATTTATCTTATCTCATCAGCATGTTCAGCATTAAGGAGAAATTCCAAATGTGTTCCCCATGAATAATGAAGTACTATACTCATCATTTAATAAACACTTTTACGCGAAGTTACTCTGTTGATTCGTATCTTGTCTAATTTGTTGGCTACGCTTCTGGTATGTCACGCAATGAAATTTGTTACATTAAATTTTTGATTGGTGGTTATTATTTCTTACAGTCCCGGGTAAAACAAGAACCACCAATCAAAAGAACTTACAGCTTATTCCCTGTGTGGCACACATGAAGTATTGGCAAAGCAACGGAGAAACTTTGCGCAATAGTGGTTATGGGGAGCAAATATGGAGTGTCTCTTTTATGATGAAAAATTTAATCAGTAACTGAACGTGCCGACGGGATAAATAAAATTATCAAAGAATTGGCGAGGGATCAGATTTCAAACCGCGTGAGTTTAACACCTTGTGTAAATTTTTATTTTTATAGGGTTTTTATACTAAGATGCGGAGTGGATGTTGTCAATAGTTTTCCTTCTTCACTAACAAGTGCCCGTGGCCGCGACAGTCGTTTTGCATCTGCCGGAAGAACAATGTCATAGATTTTGTTGGTAATCATCCCTACTCCCAAACCAGGACTTGTTTTAGATTAGACTTTCCTTGCACAAAGAAATTACACTATTTTTTCTGTTTTGAAGATAACACCATAATGTATTTCCAAGTCTAAGTGAAAACATGAAATTGATAACAATTTTTTTTTAAAGCATCCAGTGCAAAACAAAACACGTGGCGGCCAGGATGAGTCATGGAGCCTGAAATGACCCATCTTCGCTAGCCAAGGTTCCAATATGTTAACCGTATTTACACCTTGGCGGATCTATCAGATATTTCAGTACTTTGTCCTAGCGACATCTATCGGATTTCATAGTTGCCTCTCTTAGTATATAATTCCAACTAACCAATAGCATGTTATAGAGGTGCTTTGTACATCGGCCGAAAGTGGTAGAGGCAATTGACTTCAAAAGGATACTCTGTAAGTTTAACATAGAAAATATGACTACGTACCAGAGAGAAGTCATTATAGGTGTATTTGAGGGAAAGGATGTATTTGCACAAACACGGACCGGCAGTGGAAAATTGCTTATTTATGAGTTCATTCCAGCTGTGTGCTCCCGTTCTTTCGATCATGTAAGAATAGTTCTCAAATTCGAACAAGCTGATTTCGATTGGCTTGCCAACGCATCAATAAAAATTCATAGACCCCGAAGCACTGAAATATCTGATTGATCCGCCAAAGTGTAGATAGGGTTAACATATCGTCACCTTGGCTAGCGAAGATGGAAATTACCTAAAAGCTTGAATTAAAACCACCGACAACTTACAGGTAATCTGTTTGAAAGTATTTTTGTTACTATGTCATGGATGAGAATGAGGTATAAATAGATGCTAAGTTTATGTCTGTCTGTAATCTGCATACTAGAAATATAACCCATATGTCAACACACACGTAGCAACTACCACTAACATTCTAAAGATGGAAAGACCATGCAGTTGATTTGTGTATCGTTAATATATCGTATCGTGGGCTTTATTTCGTGAATCATATCGATGTATGCAGAGGTGTATCGTTTCGAGAGAGAGAGAGAGAGAGAGAGAGAGAGAGAGAGAGAGAGAGAGAAAGATCTACAACTGCACAAATACAACACAGTTTCCAAATGTATCGAGCTAAACAAGCTTCTAGTTAGGGGATAAAACAATTTACATCTACAAAACGAACAAAAACCCAGTATCCAAGAGAAATTCTTGACTCCTACGTTTGAATGACGGGGGAATCTGCACACAAAGGATAAAAGAAGCAGAAGAAAGAAATAAGTTTTAAAAAAATGATAAACAGTCTCCAAACGGTTGAACTACTTTTCCGTTTAATATTGCTGTCAGCCCAACAAAGTTGTTTAACAATCATCAAAGGCGGGATGATCATGCTTATCACACAAACAACCAAAATGTGTTGACCTAATTCCAGACTGGCAACAATGGACCGATACCAAACTTGGGGGGAAATCAACGCCATTTACAAAATGTTGAATAGAAATTTTATCCCGGTAAAGTTATGCGTGGAAATATGTCGAGAGCATGGTGTTGCGAGATAATGTACCGGGATAATATATAATTTTCTACTCCGACATTGTATCCATTCGAGCTAGAGAGGGGTTAGTGACATGGTGATGAAACTCAGTCGGGGTTAATGACCATGGTTAGAGGATAAAAACACGGGAATTTACAGCTATGCTGAAGTTATTTAGTGCTTCAACACAACATATACACGTCAGGACACTGGCCCAGAATCTTATTGACTGGTTCATGATTTTTATGTCGTCCAGTTCACAGTTACGGTTAGAGACCCGCCTTGGACCCATGTCGTGATGACGCATGGTCAGGTCCATTAAATGCTATAGTTAATATCAGCAGGACTTGGTGTGGATATGTGCTTTTTCAGTTTTTATTTTTAGAGTTATGAAATTTAACATATATAAGCAAATCGTCCAAAACACAGTCACGAAAGTTTGACACCAACAGTAACATCAGATCGTCTATAGAGCTTCTCAGTACATCAGTGATACGTACGTGGAAAGCGAAGACCTGGCCTCGTAGTCACGAATTTGAGCACGAAATATGAACTAGTGTTCTGATTTCGAAACTTCTATAACTTCGTTCCGAGAATCACAAAATTTTCGGTATCATCTATGTACTTTCCAAGTTTTTAACGAGATTGAGCTAGATTATAAGTATGAGTTTTATTTTGGGACTTTAAGTGTTAATTAAATTATTGTGCTCACAGCTTGTGACTACGGGGTTCTGCCAGGAAATCTTAAAATTCTTGATTCTGATTTTGAACTTGAGATTTTATTTTCACCAATCACAGCTTTCGTCACTTTTGAAACTCGTATCTGATTGGGTCATAGTAGAAACTCAGTCTCGGAATTAAGCTCAGATTTTTTTTTCCTACGGTGAGTCTTTGAATTTAACATTGTAACTAAATACAAACTTCGTCGCTCTAATTGGCTTTTATAAATATGGTAGAATTGGTTCAACACAGTTATTACAGTTATTACAACCTCTCTAGCTCTCCTAATTATCCACATTGATACTGCAGACAAAATGATCATGTTGCCATGGAAGTGAACACTTGAACTGTGTCCAGCCGTTAATGTTCTTTGCACTCCCACAAGGAAAGATTCAAACAACTGACTCCTCCTAACCGGATTTATTCATCATGTTGTAGTGCTATAGAAAAAGCTCCACCCCCAAGTAGTGGTATTAACCAATATTAGTAACATTATTATTATTATTATTATTATTATTATTATTACATAAGTAAACAAGAGACCAACTGCTCTTGAACTGACCACAACTACCTTGATTATTATGGACACATGGACACATTGTTTCAACTTGAATACATAATTCGATCAGGATATTCCCAATCATAGCTTTGGCAATAAAGAGCTTTTCCTAGAGCGCAGAAAAGGTCAACGAACTGTGATGTCAGTATTACACACACACACACACACACACACACACACACATATATATATATATATATATATATATATATATATATATATATAGTCTTTGTACGATATACTTAATGGAAAGTTTTTTTTTTACTTTCTTTTGCCAGGTCTTATGGAGAAATATAAAGTAATATTTTCAGTTTTTAACATTATGAAAAATATTGATAAGTTAGCAGCATAAAGACGCGGAATAATTCAGTATGCACGAAAAATTCATTTTCCCTATTACTATATTTTCCTCCATCTCTCGTCGTTGATTCCATTTCGCTTGGGACCATATTCGGGTAAGACCGATAGGAAATAAGACAGAACAAAGTAAAACATTCTCAGATCACAGGAAAAGGTATGATACATTCGAAGAACGCAAAGTATTACGAAATAAGTAAAAATAAATAGAAACCATTTAAATAAAAATGAAGAAATCAATGAAAATATACACCAGGTTCATTTTTATTATTTGCTTGCAAACCGTCTATACCTGTGATAGAATTATGAGGCACAGGAAAATGAAGACCATTACTTAATTTTGATTTATCCTCTGTAGGAATCTATTTTTCATATTTCCGTCGAGAAGGTTTTTGTAATTGGTAATTGTAATCAAGTATGAATTAATTAAATGGATACGAAATTTGAAATTGTAACAGTCACTAAACACACATACTGTATTCTTCATCAGTTACCAATAGAAACAAATGCAAGTGGGAACTAATTTTCGGACGAAAGAAAACTGTTGTCATAGTTTTCAGTAATTACTAACATTTCTGGCAAGAAGAACTACCCTTAGTATAGTTTGTTGTATTAGACACTTTATAAACTGCTTTTCTTGTATACTTTGTCTTCATTACTTAAAACAAGAATTCAAGTTTAGCTCTCGAGCTCTTGTATAGACGATTTAATATGCAAAAATGATGTTCACGCATGTATGCGCTTGTTCAATTTTTGAAATTATGTGATGAATTTCTGATAATGTTAGTAAAAGTTAATAGGTTATAAAACGTAACTGTATTACAATGTGTTTGGCTATATTTCTGTATACATAAATGTGCTACAGAGTGACTTGAAACACATATTTCCAAACTGGCTTTAGGTTGGCATGATGCTGCTATATGTTTGATTTTTCTACCTTTCAGACAGTAATTTAGGTAGAACCGGTGGTTTCCTGACCAAAAATGTACCCAGTGGAAGTGAAAAATTTTCAGATGTAGGAGATATGAACCGAGAGCCGCAAAACCAGGGGAAAAGTGGCAAACATGTTCAAAATAGAGTTATGATTGATTCAACGATAGCTCGTAGCACTGGTTTTCCACGGTTTGACACCAGAGGACCCCAAGTACCATTTGGCATTGTAGGAAGAAGGCCTCACCAAATCAGAAGGGATAGAAGAATACAAGTGCAAAGAAATAAGTTGCAGAACCCAGATGGAGTTAGTACGATTCAGAATGAAATTAATTTCCTACCGATTGATTCGACTGCAAATATTATTCAAATGATTAGTACATTAGCTATGGATTTCTTTGAACAAAATCAAAATTCAGTCAGTAACATGCCTAGTGTTGATACAAGCGATCAAGCTGATCGGGCCATCGCTTCTGTCTCAGTCCAAGGGTTTACTCCAGTAGCTTCGGGGCCAGTCACATTGCCATATAACCTGGACCAGTCCGAAAGTAACACAAGGCGGTTCCAAGGGCAACTGCAACCAGAGGGCTCTCAGGCTCATGATGGCGGCATCAAAGCCAATATCTTCCTGACTGGCACACTCGACATCCAGAATGACACCAAGCTCGACCTGTTCGGCGACAGCCAGTTCGTCACTTCCGTCGTAAATCCCAGAAACACGACTCAGTCGGATACCCAATGGCTCTGGCAGAGCTTGGAAATCTCAGATGGGATTAATGCAGGGTCGGATTCAGGGTCTCAGAATCCAACCGCGAATTCCGCAGTTGACAGTGGTTCAGGTAAAAAGAAATCACCAAGAAATAATACAAGGCTTGACGGTCCTTCTCAACAGCCTGGCTTCAAGCAAGATGTTATGAATGGATTTAACACGCTGCAACCAGGAACCTTCAATGGGAACAACAATAGTACAATATCGTCACAGAATAAACTTCGTGGCAGCAGTAGTTTCTTGAATTCAAGGAGTTGGAATGGTGTCAAGACACTGCCGACAGTTTCTCCTTTCTCTGTTTTCAATACCGAAAGCGGAAAAATCGATATATCATCCGGCAGTTCAGCTGGAACCTTCGGGATCGGGACTTTCAGTTCATCAAGTTCATCAAGTACAGGGGATAGTTTGGAAACAATTTCAATTACTCCCTCATTAAGATCTTCAACAATTACTTCTCAACAGGAAACTGTAAGTTTACACAACACAAAGAGGGACACGCGACAGCAAAGATACTAATATTCATTCACTTACAGACAAAATCGGTACTAAAAGTGTAATTTATAAATAAGTATATTTGTATGTACAAATATATTGACGGATCAACGCATTTTTTCTCACGTTAATACAGGTTTCATTGTCTTTTGTCACTTGTTACATTTTCGGCAAACCCAAAGAAATTGTAAGTAAACGATTATAGCGTTCAATCTAAATATTAATCTACACGTGATGCATACAAAATAGTTTCTATCTTCCTAATGAGATAGATCCTAAGGATCGCAATGCATTCCAAATCTAAACAAACATTTGACCTAGGTCATGGTAAGCTACATTTTATATTTTGTATAGTATTCGTGACAATGAAACCAATTTACAGTATCGTGACTAAGGTTGTAAGATTTTGTCTCGCTTGAATAAACCATTGTAAGATCTTGTCTCGCTTGAATAAACCATCTCTAAACAGAGAATCATGTTTCTTTGCAGATACCATGCAGCGAGGAATACCAAGATTTAAGGGGTCATACTCTGTGTATGAACGATGACCCCCGGGTTGTTGTAACCGGGATCTCAGCAGCCAACAAAATGGCCATTTTAAATCTCCATAATGATCTGAGAGCAAATGTCCAACCACCAGCTGCCGATCTTTTAGTTTTGGTGAGTTCATTTCTGTGGGTTCGCTATGAATGTAAATCGATTTCAGTTTTGTTCACAGACACACGCGCGTGTGCACGTGCGCGCGCGCACGCACACCATGCATCTTCTAAACTCTACATCGACAATGGCATAAAATTTGTATATACAAGATATTTTATATATGTAATATTTTGTAGATTTTATATATGTAATATTTTGTAGAAATGTGTCCACACTGAGCATTGGGCTCTGAAATCTAACATAGGTATGCATATCTCAATGAATTAATTGACCTCGAGGTTGAGTCAAGAATATTTATTCAAATGTCTCCTGGTATAGTTTGTAGGATTCGAAAAGGGTTACTAGATAATCTGATACAATTAAAATGCATGAATTTACACGAGGTTTTGCCGCTTTAGTATGGACCGGTACATTAAACTTCAGAAAAATATGGGACCTCGGGTGGCCGAGTGGTTCAAAGCGCTCGCCTTTACCAATCATTTCCAACTCACCTCTGTCAGCGTGGATTCGAGTCTCGGGCTCGGCCAGTGTGGGTATGCGAGAAAGCTTGCCAGTGTAGTGGGTCGATGGTTCTTACCAGGATTTTCCAGGGTTCTTCCTCCACCTGTTATACTGGCCGCCATGTATAGTCAGTCTATCGTGCGCTGAAAATGGACAGTAAACCCTAGATAACAAAACAACTCAGTAAAAATATGTAGATTACATTAAAATCATATCTACTATAAGGTGAAATATAGAATGTCTTCCATAAAATATGCAACCATATTCGATCAGTGGAAAAAAAAATGAAAGATTGTTTCATTAATGACTATTCTTCTGATTATTGACCCTCATCCCCTTGCAATTTAGTTTTAATATTGAAACAAATTCTGCGTCAGTAATAGTAATACTGCTAGAAAGCAAACACTTGGTAAATATTAATTTATTCGGAACCAGAAGTAATATACAAAACATTTTATGGCGTCTGTATGCATTGTCAATACAAACTGGGAGTCGGTGTTTCTATTGAGCGTGAAGTTTCCCTTGTTACAGCCGTACTTCGGCTGGATTTTGCTGCGGAACAAAAGGAATTATAAAGTTGTTTTTTTTTTTATAAAATAAAATTACTATGAGTCTGCTTACTCTGACTTTTTGTCAGAAAGTTGTGTAGGTATTTTAAAAAAAAGAATCATAGTGGTAGTCTCTTTTATAGTTCCACCTATAAAACAAAACCGTCATTCGTTGTGAACATTTCCTTTCGTAAATATCTGTGTTGAATCTTTATTGTACATCCTTGACCTGGTTATGAATCAAAAGGTCTGCATGTAGATATCAACAGTCCCGATCTGATTCTCTTCATTCCGTCCAACAAGCTCTGTTACATGACATTTATAATATCTAAATGTGATAATACTGTATGACTGCCATAGTTTTAATTACATGGTTCTAAGGTTAGGACCGCGAATCTCTCTCTCTCTCTCTCTCTCTCTCTCTCTCTCTCTCTCTCAATAACAGGTGCAAACTCTAAAATCAGAAATATATTTGTTTGCTTAGTTTTGAGTGTCGTGTAGAGCTTTTTCGTGAAGCAAAACCGTATATGCTAGTATATTTATGGCTATCTAGGTGTTTTCAACACCTCAATAATTTTCTTTACGAGATGAAATTGTGCCATATCGCCACATTTAGTCTTTCGTACGAGATATAACAAAACGAAAGTAGATTGAATCCAGTATTAGAATTGTGAACATTGATACGTAAATCAAAGATCTTTGATAAACCACTGTTTTGTGTGCATTTGTATTTCCATTCTATGCATGATCTGCATCATCCTCTTAGGCATATGCTGACATAGCATCGACAAGTACCTGAAAGAGACTGCTGACCGTGTGATATGTGCCCTCAGATTTTTTGAAATTATTTCAGAAATGGGACGAACGATTGGCAATCATAGCCGCGAAGTGGGCTAAACAATGTACTTTGGGCCATGATACTGAAAGGCGTGTCCCAGGTAGGTATATGGTCTTCTATTCTATATAATCTGCTGTATTTGTACATCATGTGATTAAGAAATGTTCTGCCGAGTAGGCGTTAATAAATTTCACGATTATTTACATGTTTGTTTCAGTATATCTCATTCGGTAGCAGGTAAACCGTCAGCAAAAGGGTCTGATACAGTGTCAAAGTGTAAACAAATTTTTGATTAAACAATAGCGCAACTATGTAACAGTGTTTGAAAAAGGATTCAAATTATTCACTAGTGTCACCTATGTATTGAAACCAAACTGGTCTGATAACATGAATATAAACTATATGTTAGATATATGAGGACAGGAAAGGTATACATACATACATACATACATACATATATATATATATATATATATATATAGAGAGAGAGAGAGAGAGAGAGAGAGAGAGAGAGAGAGAGAGAGAGAGAGAGAGAGAGTGTGTGTGTGTGTGTGTGTGTTAGTGTTATGAAAATATTTTCCCTACAGCTTTCTGTAAAATGACTGTCCGGTAGTTTCAGCGCATTATTATGGGATGATTTATGGTAAAATTTCTCTTCATTATGTCCAAATTATTAGCGGGCACTCTTGTATCGATAGAAAGATGACAGATAGTTCTAACCTCCTTTATGGAGGCGTCACTCCTGGCGATGAGGGAGCAATAGCTGCTGCTCAGCCAATGCGAGAAATACTTGAAGGTATTGAACAAGTTCGTGGTGAAATAGGTGACATAAAGGATCGTACACAAGAACCAGGAGAACCAGAAGAATCAGGAGAACAAGAAGCGAGGGAGAGAGTTGCGTTGAGTGATAAATTTAACGAAGATAGTATTAATTATATAAAAAAACTTAGCAAGGAGGAATTATCTGTGATTGCTGCAATAAGTTTTTATCAAAGAGAAAAATATTTAAAACCTCAATATGCTAATGATTATGTAGGTCGTGAAAACTGGTACAAATGGATATACCGCATACACTACGGAGTTAATCAGGTCAGAAGTAATGATCTAAGATATACTGCATTAACAAATGAAATAGATAGTTATTTTTTAAAGCTACAAAAACAACAGCAATATCAACAACAGAAATATCAACAACAACAACAAGAACGACAACAACGAGAACAAGAACGACAACAACGAGAACAAGAACGACAAGAAAAAATGAAACAATTACAATCACCACGACAACCAGTCAGAGCAATACGTGAGGAAGAAGATCAGGATCCTGGCGCAACTGGAAGTGGTTTAGGGAGTGGTCTTATTACCTGTCCCAATAACGTTCTTGCTGATGTTGATCGACTAGAAATTCTCAATGGAGGAAAACGAGCTGGTAATAATTCCCCAGAAATCATTAATGAAGCAGCTGATATTTGCAAACGATTATTTACAAACGGTATCATGGATATTAATGTATATCGGTCTCTCATTAATGAAATCGCCGATGACTACCACAGTGATTAGATACAATTAGTGATAAAGTCATTTAATAACAAAATGATCGTGCATGGTACTCGACGTGGACCTACCATGGTCAGGGTAATAAACTCTCGATTACCGGTATACAAAGCGACCTACGGAGATGGACTAGGTGATGTTGTTCAGGGTCTGTTTAGAAGAATAGCCCCAAAAGCAATACCGATTGCAAAGCAACTAGGAATGAAAGCTATTGATGTTGTTCGTGAAAAGGTATAAGCGCTGTTGGTAATATTGCTAGCAAAGCATTCTCAGCGATCAAAGATAGACTA